>JABXWE010040954.1:0-21094 GCA_014611495.1 Limonius californicus | reverse complement strand
CCTAGCATTGTCATGCAGCAAAATAACCTCACGCGTAAGTTTTCCTAGACGTTTCCCTCTTGTTGCTTGATGAAGCTTGTTCAAAGTTTCATTGTACAGATTTGCATTGGCATTTACTCCAGATTCCTTAAAATCTCTTCATGGTCGAAAAAAAATGTTAACATCACCTTGCCTGTAGAAGGTTGTGTTTTAAACTTCTTCGGTGGTGGTGGTGAACTTGAATGTTTCCAATGCATCGACGATAACTTACTAGATGGCTCGTAGTAATGGCACCAAGTTTCGTCATCAGCAACTATTGATAAGCCCATTCGTAAGCATTTTTGAACAGGCGAGGAATCCATTGTGAACAAATTTTGCTGTAAACCAGATTACGAACAATACTATGGACAGATCCTACACTCGCACCAACAATTTCTGAAATTTCTCTAATTGAAATTAGACGATTTTCTTTAATAAGGCCTTCCGCATATGTCAAATTGTTTTCTGCTACTGCAGTACACCGTGCACCTGGTCAAGTTTTAAAAGTCAGAATCAAATTGAAACTCCAGAAACTTATTAACGTGTGTTTACAAACACTACTAACATGAACAAACGTCATTTGAATTATTGCATTTGTTTTCACGGCTAAGTTGATCAAAGATTGGTTTCAGTTGAACAAGCCTCGCACTTGGTCTGCCAACACAAGAAAGTTTGACAAAGGTAGCTTGGGACGAGTAGAACTGCAATGTTTAATTAAATTAAAATTTTAAATTACCAACATTACGCGAGAAAGCGGTAAATTCTGTAATGTCTAGGAATTATTATTTATACATTACATGAACAATAGCATAATCTGATTTTTCCTTATAGTGCTTCAAACGTATTATCTGCTGTATTTTTCTCTCCCAAGCTCGACCGATGTGAGAACGGCAGCAGATAATTGCAGCATCCAACTACAATAATTGACCGGCATTTTGAATAGCTTTTCCAAAGTGACCCACAACTGTTCGAGGATTCCAATTAGAAGCTTGCACTTGCCTGTAATTATTATTAAGCACTTGGTATAAGTTTCTGTGGTTGCTAGTAACCGAAGTATCATTTGCACGTCATAGTGTCCATTTATTTGAATAAATATTTAGGTCAATGATCAAAACTACATTCATGTACAGTTGCATATTTTAAAACAAATTACTTATTTAAGAAAATATAATTATAAATTATTGCACACTTTTCCGTATTTTATATTTATTTTAGTTAAAATATAGGAATTTTTATTGTTGCATACACGTCGAGTGGCGTAGGTAGGTAGCTGCAGAAGTTTTCTTCTGGCAACATATATACGTATATATAGCGATATGTTTGACATTAAAGTCTTCCATGGCTTTCATTAATATTAGCAACTGCAATTGGCTTTTTCCAGACTGTCAAACAAGATATCTTAGCATAAATATCCTTCGCATTCTAGTGAACTATATAATACAATAATAGTTGTAAGATTTACTTTTGAGTATGAATTTGTTTATTCATAGGAGAAGATTTGGAACGTGTACTTCATATAATACAACCCTCTCTATTTGTTGTACAAAATTGTTGGGTACAGTGCTAGTTGTGCTTATTACTTACAAGAACACTTACTATTAACATGAGGAAGAAACGGCTGCGGGTCTTATGAAACCTTTGCAACAGTTTAAGGTTGAGCGTTTTTACGGGTATGAAACGACTACTGCATCCCTCTACAACCATTTCTACACCCTCAATTACCGTATTAAATAATTAATACAAAGTTAAATTGAGACATAATTTAAAGACTTTCAGTTGGAATATTATTTTTAGTAATTCACTCAAGTATTAACTAAGTAGATGAAATAAAAATCCACGGAAAATATAGCCCGAAAGGAATATCCTAGAAAGCATACCCCCAGATACAATAGCCCCAGAACAATACCCTTAAAAAAATACTACATTTAAAAATACCTCCAGAAATAAAAGTCGCGATTCATTTGATTTCCCTACTGTCGTACTTATAGGAAAATTATGCGTATGTAAGCTTCGCTAATACAAGGATATGCATTAAATTTAATCGTACTGGGTAGATCCTTTTTTGCGCTGATTACAAAAACACTACCTGCGTGTAAAGCTTCTATAAGGAAAACCGCTGTACGAGTCCAAAATCATACTAGTTCGCCAGTTTATATTTTTTTGCGTTTTAGCCCAGAATAAATATTATAAATCTAGACCAAGTTTATTATGCTACGATTAAAAACATTTAATTCACGTGTTTTCATTTCAAAGTACTACCATATTTTAATAAAGTGAAGAACGAACTATAGTGAATGTTTGAAGTGAAATTATAATGGTTTGCCCTAAACAATAGTATATTGATTTTTAACTAGAGGGCTTCGCCCTATGCCTAGATACAAATTCCACCAAGGACAATTATGCATTTCTCTCCCTTGATGTATAATGTACTATTATTATTATACAGGATGATTACTTTATTTAGCAACAGGTACGTAGGCTACACCCGTTACAGCTGTTTGTATTTCCTAGGTGTCTTAGGAAACAATACATTTTTCAAATAAATAAAAATCAAGGTAGTTGGATGTACTAAGAAACTACAATAATACTATTTACTAATAAATAAGATGCGGTTTTGCAATAGGTACATTTACTATACTTATTTCTTATAATTTAAACAAAACAAACATAGAGAAAGCCTAGATACCATATCTAATATAAAAAACAATGTCTGATAAAGATGTAATCAATTCATTGTATAAAAAATGTAAATACCTTTCTCCATTTAAACTACCCTTAAAGAAGTGGCGCGCAACGATCTTGTAAATAGAAATGGCGATTGTGTCTATTTACACACCCACTGTTACTAAACGTCGCTTCTTAAAAAAATATAATATTTCTTAAACACGGTTTATCAGTAGCAACTTCGTTTCTTAAAAATTGACAGAAATTCACTCGACGTGGGTAATCATCTTCAGTAAGGTGTTGCACTAATGTGACGTGATAATGATGAAACCGGGTTGCTTTTAACATGTTAAATACTGAACTCTGGCTGAAGCCTGCAGTTCTTGCAACTGCCTGTTGACTTATATGGGGATTACCAGTTACTTATTCGATGACTGCCGCTTAAGCTTCTACTGTTGCAATATGTCATTGTCTCAGCTTTGATTAGGAAAACTGTCCATATTGACGCAAATTCTTTCCAAACGCCAAAGATCTTATGGAATGGAAGGGGTTTATCTTTGTGCATATCGTCGTACTTCTAAGTCCACGGACCCTCTGCATTCTCCCAAAATTAATATCATATCCGTTTTCTCGCCATTAGAATACATTGCAACTGATTGTTATTGCCACAAGAATATATACCGGGCATTTTTCTTTTTAGTATACATTGCCTATGTATACTTTTAAAAAGAACGCGTCAGTTACCCCTATTATGCAGGCAACCAACTATACAGACAACTATACCATGCTGTGACCAAAACAATCAAATTAATTCAATGTTAAAAAATAAAATTAATCTTTATTTAGTGTCTTCTTGCGTTTTTTATCCAACCATGTACAGTAAAGACGAAAAAGCGGAAATTCTAATGTGGTATCAGAATGGTAACAGCTTAAGAACTGCGACAGACTTATTTTCACTAAAATATGCAGAAAGACCTATTCCTTGTATTCGAACCATACAAACAATTGTTAGAAAATATAAATCAGGGGGATGGCTAATAAATTCCCATAAAATAGGAACTAAAAGTAATCGCGTTTTAACCGAAGAAATGAATTTAAATATTTTATGCTACGTTGAAGAAATCAAAATTAATAATTATAACAAAAAATAATAATTAAATAAGTGGACGCGACTGCCTCCCTGGACTTTCCCATACTGGAAACTGTTCATATCATCTTTATTCAACAGTAGAGTTATTTTCCTCAAAACGGTTGTTCAAGTGCTATCCTAAAACCTTGCCTCGTAACGAACAGACTTACAAGGTTTGTAAGAATTCCCGCCAAATATCTGCGGTGCCCCTTAATTTCCTTTTAATATGCAACCAGGCATACTTCATTCTCTACTATATACGTCGCGCGGTCTAACTAGTACCGATCGCTGTTGCTACCGAGGTAAAATTTTCTAAGTCCCTGGAAATTATATTTTGTAGGGCATAAGAAATCCATTTTTTTATTTTCGCGGAAAAAGATTCTTTGACGCAAACAAATAACAACCGTTAGAATAAAAAAAATATTTTTCTAAAAAAGAGGGGGGAGGGGGCCGGTGCGTTTACATATATCCACGAGTGTAATATTTCTTTGCATATTCATATGCTCCATTACGTACTGAGCGATTCAGTGAAAACCCCAGCTTCCTATCTTTTTTCGTTTATTAATTAAAGGAGTTTGAAGTTTCAAACTTCCAAGCTTCGTAGAGGGCGCCACAGGCAAATTACGGAGTTCTTCAAAAAACATATCGATAGCCCCTTGCGAGGTCTATCGACATATGAAATTTAAAAAAATTCCTTGGAGCAGTTTTTGAGAAATAATTTTTTGAAAATTTCCAAAATTTTGAAAATTCCTAATTTAGGCCCCTTATAATTTTTCAAAAAACTTTTTATATCACCTCATTTTACCCTTCATATACTATTCAGAAAATAAAAATCATTTGAATCGATTCATCCGTTTTCGAGTAATTGGGCGTTAAACTCAAAAATTTCAAAAAATCATAGCGCCCTTCAGTTTAAAGCTAGCGAGTTCGGCAAAAAACTAACAGATTTGCCTTATGACCCTCTATCGTTATCCGCGATAAAAGTTTCAAAATTGTAATCACGAAAAAAGTGATACCAAAAAAACGTGCGTAACTTCCGCTTCCGGTTTCGGATTTTTTTGAAAAGCTTATTTTTTCGATGAATTTTCGATACACCCCCGCATTCCAAAGCGCATCAAAATCGGAGCAATACTTTCGGCTGTAGGAGCGTCACATACGTACGTACATACATACATACGTACCCACCCACAGACAGACATTTTTTAAAAACCACTTTTTTGGGTTCCTAGAGACCCAAAACGGATATATCCGTTAAAATCTCGATTTCGAAAATTTTCATGATTTCAATACTTACCCTATACCTATAAGGTATGGGAAAGTAAAAAAGTTTGCGATGGCCGGGAATGGAACCCGGATCAACTGCTTGGAAGGCACCTATGCTGACCATTACACCATTTTACCGCTAATGTATTTTTGTTGTACAGAGGAAGTACAATGTTCACGGACCTTTCGAAACATCACCCTGTCGATTTTTGTATTTAACAAATAAGTCATCATTTGCGTCCTATATACAAGGTGAAATACTTATTTAATATAAACATTGCATCAACATAACCTTCATACTCAAATAATTCACAACTACCGTGACGTTTATTTCCGTTTTTTAGTTGTCGGTATACTTGGTTGCCTACACAATAGGCGTAATTGAGGCGTTCTATTTAAAAGTATACATAAGCAATATATACTAAAAAGAAAAATTCCCTGTATACAAATCAACAACTTTGTACGAAAGTATGTAAAGTTTTGAGAACCAGTAGTTGACATTTGCGTATCTCTTAATGCAAGAAAATATTTCTTATAGCTAAATATAAATATTAACTAAGAATTTTGTGTACATGTAACAGGTGTAGTCTACCTACTGGTTACAATATAAAATAATCACACACTGTAGGTACTTCAAACGTCGAAATGAAGAATTGGAAATGTCATATACAAAATAAGATAAACAATAAGAATTCTGATTAAAGATATATTAAACTGCAATTGCAAATGTGGAGACTATTGTGCGTATATTTTTAACATTAATGCTAACGAATTGCACAGGAGAGCGAACATTTCCACATACACGTCAGCTATTCCAAGATAAACGTTTAGACGGTATCATCATATTTGAAAAGTTTTTTTGAATGCTTTCCAGCATGTAGCCACAAACTCTCTACCAAACAATAAGACTGATAATTACCAGGAGCTTGTAAACCCTCCTACGGTACTATGACAGACTAAAGTGCAACATATCATTGAAATTACACTTTCTGCACTCTTATCTGGATTTCTTCCAGGTTAAATGCGGTGCTGTCAGTGATGAGCGTGGGGAATGCTTTCATAAGAACATTTCTACCCTCAAGAATATAACAACCGACAGCAAAGCTGTGTCGCTGTGAAACGTTTCCTTTATGAGTATTATCAAAGAGTATGTATACGCAAAATGTGTGAAAGTTGTTTTATAGATATTTCACAAACTAGATTTAATCTGGCATGTTAACGGTCATCTTCATGTTCAGCAGACCAAACAACATGAAGGTACTGTGATTTAATCTCACATACACATAGTAAGTCAAAATTAATTGTCCAGTGTTATGCATTTGGTGAGTTACTAGCACTCCTCTGCCTGGTTATTAAATAATAAAATGCCATAAGAACATGTTGTCGGCAAAACCGAGCTTCAAGAACAACTTGATATACTTTTCACAATAAAAGACGCATTGGCAGGCAACGAAAACGCACAAAATACTTAAACACCAAGAAGTACTTATAATATAAGATCAGCAAAAGCGTTATAAGTTCAGAGTTACTATTATATTACTCTTTGTTGTTTTTGTGTATTTTTGTAGTTAAATAAAAGTCTATTACATAAAGTTCAAATTGTTTATTTTAAGCACGGTTTTCGACGCTAATAATAAAATTCCCCTATACACTGCACTGTAGTATTACTATAACGCAGTTTATTACTGTCTACCATTCGCAAAACAACTTTCATTAAAAGCATGTCGGTGGGATCAGTGCATATTCGATAGTAAACAGTTACTTGATTATTTAGCAGTGAAGACATATTTACGATAACACAACGTGCACCTCCAATTTGCTGATTAATTGATTAATAAAATTTTGGATTAAAGTGATAAGCACTTGCCCTAGTAGTATTTATGACAACATCGATATTGTTATGTTTCTTTTGAGCATCAGAATATACTTGCAACACTAAATTGTAGTCCCTGAACTCCAATACATGAACCTAATCTCAGAATTTAGCTGTGTAAAATTCTGTTTTACTTGTAGTAACGTTTTACTTCTGGAAAGAGTTATATTTTCCAAACGAAGCTTTTAGATACCTTTAGAAATTTAACTTTAATTGTAATATCGGAAAAATATAGCTATTCTGAAAACCGTAGGTCAACAACACCTTACTGAATCGGAAATTGAGCTAGCGTAATATAGTATCAAACCTGTGCATCTAAGCACAGTCAAGTGTACTATAACAACCATCTTACATGGGGATTTTCATTCAGTGCCTCTAATACGTTTTCCATGTTCGTTAATTATATATACGATTCATTAGCCTCTTTACAAATTTTGGCAATGAAAACTAGATGTAATTTCATGAAGAAATGTTCTTATGAATGTAGGTTCTATATTTTTTGTTAAGAAGTTATAAGGTTTTTAAAATAATTATCTCTTTGAACACTAATGAGTAACTAGATTTTAAGAAAATCAAAAACCCATATTGTAACAAACAGGCAGCAACATTGAGACTGCAGTAAATGTTCAAAAAGTAGTTCATTCTTCTGAATGCACAACTGGCAACGACGAACTAAACTCTCTTGCACGAGTTAATTTAGTGTTTAAAGGGATAATTATTTTGAAAACCCTATATCTTCTTAATAAAGCAAGATAAATCCTACATTCATACGAACACTTCTTTGTGAAATTACATCTAGTGTTCATTGCCAAAGTTTGTAAAGAGGCTAATAAATCACCCTGTATATATGTCTATATGTTCTGGAATTAACTCGTTTACGTTTGTTTTTCAATGAAGGCATCTAAATATTTTTCGAACGGTGGTCTTTCAGTTGGCTAGCGCCTGTATATAAATTGTAGACTGCAGCCGCATTTCCGTGGTATTCACTAAAAATTAGCAACACATTGTTTTATTGCTATTTGAAAACATTTTACTTAAAATCATTTCTGTAAATTAACTGCTCGACTTAGAATTTGTCATGATTAGATAATATTGATAAATTTAATTAAATTCGGGAAAAGTGAATTTTGGTCACCATGTTATACAGGGTGTTCCAAAAATGACGCACCATATACCCAAGACGCGACAAACCATGTCAAAATAAGCAACTTTGTTAAATGCAAAAAATGTCTCAGGGACCCCGTTGATGAGATATGGGGGTCCAAAGTGGGCACGTTGAAAATGAAAAGCAGAAGTATATTTTATAAATTTTTATATTCAAAATATTGCAAACCCAGTATAATCTTGTAAAAATAAATTTATTTTTCCAAAAGTTGTAAGAGTTTTTAGATACAATTTTTTGAATGTTACAAAAATAATAAAATTATGAAATAAAATGAAGCTGGCAACATACCAGATTGATAATTTGCAAAAATTATTAATCAAATGTGTTTTGTGCCAAATGATTTAATGTCACTTTAACGTCAAAATTTAAAGATCATTTGTAATGTTTACTAATAACGAATATTGTGACATGTACCTCATTCTTGGTGAATGCAATGGAAACTTAAGAAATGCTGCTCTAGAATATTCGTTGCGTTATCCCAATCGTCGTCATCCCGATAAAAACGTTTTTCAGCGGCTTGGCTAACGTATGCGGGAAACTGGTCGTGTTGAATTACAACCACGGTGGGCGACCACGCACAACCAGGACTGCTCAATTAGAAGATGATGTTCTTGCAGCCGTGGAAAATCAACCAGGTATGAGCACACGTGGAATCGCCCAAGAGCTTGGGATAAATTGCAGTTTAGTGCATAGAATTTTAAAAGGGGAGAATTATCACCCTTTTCATTATTCAAAAGTTCATGCTCTACAAGAAAACGACTTTCTGCAAATCAGATGAAGACTTTACAAAAAAAGTATTATGGACGGACGAAGCAACTTTTACTCGAGAAGGGATATTTAACCAGCACAACAATCATTACTGGGCAGTTGAAAACCCCAATGTATTTCACATAAGAGGTTTCCAGCAACGGTTTGCGCTAAATGTTTGGGCAGGCATATTAGGTACCCACATCATTGGACCATTCTTTTTACCCCATCGAATAGACGGCAACAATTTTCTCCACTTTTTAAACCACGGTCTACAAGAAATGTTAGAAAATATACCTTTGGCGGCAATACAAAATTTAATGTGGTTTCAAATGGATGGTGCGCCGCCACATTATACTGGTTTAGTCAGAGAATGGATGGATGAAAATTACCCTGATCACTGGATTGGACGCGGAGGTCCTGTCCCATGGCCTCCGCGCAGTCCAGATGTAACACCTTTAGATTTTTTTCTATGGGGTCACATGAAAAACATTGTCTACAGCACAGCACCAGCAAATGAACAAGAGCTACGCAATAGAATAACTGCCGCTGCTGCTACGGTAACACCAGAGATGTTGAACCGGGTACATAGCAATATTAGAAGAAGAGCAAATGCTTGCTTAGCTGCAAATGGGCAAAATTTTGAACATTTGCTATAATAATATTGTTTATGCTTTTAGCTGTAATTGTTGCTTTCTTGAATTTTGTATTGTTTCCATAGTTTCAAAAAATGATTAAAATACTTTAATTCCTTTCGTTTTAGTTTTATGTTTAACAGCGTTGCCAATTTTTTTAAATTTTAACTGCTTATAACTTTTAAACGGGCCATTATATTACATTTGCAGTCAAACATATTAACTTATTTAGACACGCTCTGGCTTCTCTTGGATATATGGTGCGTCATTTTTGGAACACCCTGTATGTATGTTGCCTTGCGTCAACCACTTGTAAGGGGAACGATTTAGTTGCGCTACCCTGTATATTTTTTTCCTTGTTCGTACACTACCAGTTTTATAATATACGCGTAGTAAGGCATGAAAATATCAAAATCATTTTGAAGTATGCGATAACCGGAATACACTTATTACTAATAAGCCTGTTGTGGGAAGTCCAGCATCACGCAATTAATTTCGCATAAATGGCATATTATTGTCAATATGATTATTGAATTTAATAGCTTAGGAAATTTGTGCAAATTAATTAAAGAGACGCCGATTTCGTACATTTTGTCCTAGAAAATTGAATACATTTCTTACAAATTGTGTATTATTGTCCAGGATGGAAAATAATAGTTCGTGTTTTCTTTGCGAAATTTTATCTGGTATGTGTTGCTGTTCACTTCATGGAACACCTTATGTAACTATAAAGGAGGCTTAACGAATGTACAGTTTGAGATGGCTTATATCTGCTGGAAACTGGATATTTATAGTCTTTTACGGGCTAACAAATCTCCAAAAAAATTACGGAAAATAGATAGCTTCTTAAACATAATGAGATTTCATAAAACGTAATTGTTAATATGCATGATGTACTACTAAACACTTGAGAAAAGTTGCTATTGTTCTGCATAATTTAAAGTTATATTTATCAACTCAAGTAAGCCATCAATAAACGTAGCAATCTACTTTTGCAATTTCAAAAGCTATAAAACTTTTAAAAATTTCATAACTTGATATGTTCGAAGTTTAATTCAAAAGCGGGCTGTAGTGAGTTATAGCTGTTTATACTCCATTTGACATAAACATAAATCAAATCTGCTGACACGTTTTATGCATTTTAAACTACCTGAAAATATTTCCCTTTCAGCTTCACAATAGTTATAATTTAAAGTTATGCAAAGTGGTGCTATTAATTGTCAATTCAATAATTTCGCTACTGTGCAAGTAGCATTTATTTACCGGTAAATATTCAGATCATGTTGGTGATTTTGTGCACGTATGTTTGCTTTATTTGTGTATCAAAAATTGAAATATATACAGTAAGCGTAAAAACGTTTGAGCGTCTTCGGAAACACTCAACTCAAAGGCAATGAATAATAGATAACTTAAGCGAAGCCACTTATGTTCTAAACTTAAGGAGATGTTTTAGCTTTAGCATGACAAAGTAGCATTATCGCTCTAAGATTCTGAATTAATAAGTAAATTTCATTGCACTCCGTTACTGAAGCGTTATCCTCATAGTTAATTCATGGGTAAAAGCTGGAGCAAAGCTGCTTTTCACAATACACCGTTATTGAAATGTAGCATTTTGATTAGCGCTGGTAATTAACACGGAAGCAAATAAATATTAATATACTCATTAAGATGTCATTTACGCAAGGAAAGTTGTCCTGATAAGAGGAACTAAATAGTTTCCGTTTTTTAAAGTACAATAAAGTTGTAAAATATTGAAACTGTACAGATATGTCTTCGACTAAACAATTACGCGGTTGGATATGTATGTGCACTGTTGGAATCTAAAAACGATTATACGGTTAAAACAGTACATTTGAGATACTGAACAAAGGATAAGATAACCGACAGCTTAATCAGGCAGCAGAGAATGATTTATGATGTGAATTTATGAGGATATATTAAATGAGTTTGTATAAAGCCTATAAGCCTATCACTCTTGCGATTTTTTGATTTATTAATGCAAAGGACAGCAATAGGAACAGTTTTGGAAATCCAGATAATAGACCTTTCTTAATAATGCAACTGTTAAAGAAATCGGGATTTTTGCACAGGTTTAATGAATAGACAATATATAGACTATACAGGGTGTTTTAAAAATACTTTCGAATATTTTAGCCACTTATAAATCTCATCAATACAAAACAAAAAGTCGTAATAGACATGGGTTCGAAAATCAACCGTTTTCAAGATACATTCAAGTTATTTACGCAGAGTAGCAGTGCAGAATCGTATTTATCACGTCTGCTATGGAAGTGGCTAAAACAACATTTGTTTGAATTTTTGTAAGTATCAATATTGTTATTGTTGTTATTGGCATATGTATACCACCGCGGAAATGGCAGATATGCATTTCATGTAGGGTAAGGCCAATGGTAAATCTTACGAGGCATGTCGCTTGTATACTGAAGCATTTCCATTTGATAAATCTTTTACAAATTTGCATCAACGTTTATCCGACGTTGGCGCATTTGAATCAAGAAACAGTGGTGATGGTAGGCCTCGATCCGTTTCTACTCCTGAAGCGGAACATTTTAAGGAAGATTAAAGTAAATCCAGGTACCCGTACTAGAAGACTTTCTGCCGAAACAAATATTAATGATTCCTTAATTTGGAAAATGTTACGTGAGCAGCAATTGTACCCATACCCTATTCAAACATCCTCTTATTGTGTCTTATTTTATGTTTTGCGTATGGGGTCTGACAAGAATCGCGGAATAGGCAAACTTTGTTAGTGAAGTCTTATTTACTGATGAAGCTAGTTTCACAAGAAATGGTTCAAATGGAATAGTGCATGCGTCTTATATGATGCTGCTTCCAGCTAGCATCACATAGCCTCTCCTACCCAATTCCGACTCTCACCGCTTCGTGGTGAACCCTATCAACCTGAGCAACCCTACCGGAGATCTGGTAACCAACCCCGGTGGAAGGTAGGGTCAGGGCTAACGAGAGCGGGAGAAATGGCCCTCCGAAAAGGGGATTGGGCATGGGGTTAACTAACCCTGGGGAGAAATTCCCTTCCCGGAAAAATAACGCAGTTAAAAATACTCAACATGAGCCTCGGACTGGACAGACTAATGGTAAATGACAAAAGCGACGGAAAAAGGACATTCTACTGGGAACCTGGAACGTACTAAGTTTGTACAGACCAGGAACACTACAACAACTGATAGGAGAAATAAAAAGATACAAATAGGACATCACGGCAGTTCAAGAAACAAGATGGCCTAACATTGGAGAGGTCACACACGGAAGCCACACGCTATTGTATAGGCAATGTGTATCAAGATCTCCGAAAACTGAATGCAAACAACTGGAGAAGAACTGCCAAAACCAGAACGGACTGGAGGAAAATAGTTGAGTCGGTGAAGACCCTTGATGGGAGAGAGAGTTTATCCGAAGTTGGCTCAATTGAATCAAGAAACAGTGGTGATGGTCGGCCTCGATCCGTTTCTACTCCTGAAGCGGAACAACATTTTAAGGAAGATTAAAGTAAATCCAGGTACCCGTACTAGAAGACTTTCTGCCGTAACAAATATTAATGATTCCTTAATTTGGAAAATGTTACGTGAGGAGTAATTGTACCCATACCCTATTCAAACATCCTCTTATTGTGCCTTATTATATGTTTTGCCGATGGGGTCTGACAAGAATTGCGGAAAAGGCAAACTTTTTTAGTGAAGTTTTATTTACTGATGAAGCTAGTTTCACAAGAAATTGCTTGTTAATTTCCACAACAACCATGTTTAATCAGATGAAAATCCCTATGCTATTATTTAATCGAATCATCAACAACGATTACCAATTAACGTTTGGCTTGGTGTTTTTGGAGGATATATGATAGGACCTTTTTTTCTTCCGAACTGTTTGACTAGCCAATTGTACCTTGATTTGTTACGTAATGCTTTGCCACTATTGTTAGAAGATGTACACGTCATTAAAAGAATGAACATGTAGTTGATGGGCGATAGGGCTCCTGGATATTCTTCAATCATGGTCGGAAATTTTCTGAATGAAAATTACAACGGCAGGTGGATAGGGTGAGGGAGTCCAGTTGTGTGGCCACCTAGATCTCCTGACCTCAATCCGCTCGACTTCTGTATTTGGGGGTATTTAAAGTCGTTAGTTTATTCAAGCCCTGTGAATAATTTAAACGAATTGCGAGAAAGCATAGAACATGCCTGCCAAACTCTTCGTATGAATCCGGGAATCTTTGAAAGAATGCGGCTTTCATTTTAAGGAAATGCGAAAGATGTGTACAAATGGAAGGAGGACATGTAGAACATCTACTTTAATTATTTGTAATTAAAATGTTTTATTTACATACTATTTGTTTTAATGGGTGGGGAACTTATTGAAGTAACAAGTAATACAGATTTTCTTAGAAAGACTGCATATCTCGAAAACGGTTAATTTTCGAACCCATGTTTATTACGACTTTTTTGTTTGTATGGATGAGGGTAAAATATCCGAATGTATTTTTTAAACACCTTGTATATATATATATATATATATATTGATATCTGTTAAGCTGTCACCTCCGGCATATGGAGAGGGCTACCTGACCTCCGGGTTCCCTTAATAAGTTAACTTAAAAAAATTGATATATTTGTGATAAGGGGAATGTCCTTAATATGGTTTTCAAAAGAGGGGAAAACGTTTTTTCAATTTCGAGAATGTCGTATACAGTTTATAGAAGATAAGGAGTGACATCCACATAAGCGGAAACTGAGTTATCGTTCATACCTCCAGCAACGTTGCCATTTTGTTCTAGGTATCATATTGCATTTTATTACCTACACCTTCACAACTTGCACTCTGCTTTTAATGTACTTTGTATGGAATAGTTTAAAATGAAATTTTAAGCATTTTATGGAAGACGAGTATCAAACATAAAAAATCTAAAATATACTTTTATAAAATATTTAACAAAAGAATGTATTTCCTTCATTTCTCACCCAATCTTATTAAATGTTGTAGTTTTGACTTTATAATTGCGACAGATCGATTCACTTTTGTTTTATTTAGAAATTCTTTAATTTCTTTTCCTTTTATGGTTTTTTTTCTTTGAAGAATAATCTCACTTTCAGCATCATCATTATTCTCATCGGCAACTGTAAAAAATGGTTTGATAAGAGTGATTGCAAATTTCAAAATAGTTACTATTTTACAAGTGAATGCATCGGGTTTGTTTGAATTTTGGGAACAGCTCTCGTTAGATTCATTTTGTTTTTATTCGTTGTTTGCTTTTTACGAGTATGGAATTCTTCAACAGAGTTCAAAATTTTTCCATCATCTGCACAAAATGACGTTATTAATTATGGTAGTCATATAGGTGGTACACATAACATAAACCAGTCGTAATAGGGATAGCATCGTTTTAAAGAACAAAGGTTTATAATTTTTCTGGAATTACTGCACTCTGGTCTGTTATCCTGAGTAGGTATACAACAAATTTAAATAAATCTACTTTCTTCTTCATTTTCTTCCACATACTCCAAATGAACATCAATATTTATTTCGGCTAATGATTTTCGTTTGTGTTCTAGTGGAAAGTTACCTTTCTCCACCACAAGCAAAAGTTTAGATACCTTTGCTGTCTGATATATGTCTACTGGCAGTTTGGAATGAATAAGTGTATATTAAAAATTGTGCTCAGAAAGTCTATTGTTCCAATTAGGAGTAAAGAGCAAGACTAATTTATTTCTAATTAATTACTTACTCGTACAACTCTTCATGGGTTTTCTGAGTATGTCCCATAAAGTTGGAAAATTGTTTTGCTTTGTCTGAAGTCAAGTGAAGTAGTTGCATTACAGTTGCAATGTGTTTTCTCAACTTATTACTTGTTACTGCCTGGGGATTTTCTAAATTCATTTTTTCTGTTAAGGTTCTAATCTTAACATCTCCTTTTTTCCATTTCACGGTACTTCCGGGACTGGCAAAAACATATGCATTGTCAGGAAAAATATACTGTTCGTAAGCAAAATAGTCATATATTTTTGTATTATTTCTGGTACTAGTATAACCACTGCCCGTGAGCCCTTTCCACTGTTCAAAACTCGTTTGTATTTATTAGTTAGAAATTTTTCAGGAAATCAGCAATTTCCAAAATATGCACCACACCAAATCGTCTTCTATTAAAAAGGATGAGCAGTGCTAAAGTGCAGCCTATCAGCAATTTGTAGGTTCTCTAATAATGCTTGTTATCTAGAAATATCTTCTCGCAGTCACTGGCAATTTTCAGACATTGGTCTCTGAATATTTTAATGGCTTGAACTAGAGGCAAAATTAAGGGTTTGTTCCACCTCTTTTCAGTCAAATCTTTATTGGCCAGGGAGACTAATTCTATATTCCAACGGGACGCTACCAGTTGTCTAAAGTTTTTAATATGTTTTAACCATGCAGTTTCTTCAACTTGACTACTACACCTAAAACCTCGGCTTTCTTTCAAAATCAAATGCATTAGTTCATTACAAGCCAGTTTTAAGGAGGTGCCTAAATGCATCGTTAGACTTGGCGATTTAAATGTTTTTTTTTTGGATCGAATCCTACAATATTTCTTGCAGCGGATCCTACATTGTCGAAGTTTTTAGGGTGAAGAAGCTCTTTAACTGTAGCGTTGGTTTCATGGACAATATTTTGATAAGCAATCAACAGTCTTGAAAGTTCGCATGCGATTACTACAAGCGTATGCCATTTTTTCTCTTTCTGTGCTGTTTCAGATAACATTCACCAAAATATGCTATGAGAACATCTTTCTTAGCTTCATAGCAATATTATCATTATCACCTTTCAGCAAATCAAAAACCTAGAAAATTGAATCATTGAAATTGTATGTGTGGTATCGATGGTACAAGCCACCAAAGTTTGTGAATTTGACATATAATTATTTTTTTTCGCCGTTTGTTTTGCATTTCTAGAAATGCACTTCTTTGCTTGCTTTTTCAAATAGTTTTTCTGAAATAAACCTTTGAAATATGAACATGGGAAGAATTCAACTTTTTGTGGGGATTATTTAACAGACAGTTGTCTGAACGGACGCGTTTCAGTACCGGATATGTATAATTCAAAATTTGTATTATTGCGAAACAAAGCAAGTGCACGACGCCTATCTGTACTATTTTTAGGAAACTTCGGTAGGTCCTCTATTTCTCTTTCAGTACGGTGGTGCCTTTGCCGCAAAAATTTGTTGAAACTGTATCTTCATTGCTACAAGTACGCTTAACTACTTTTTTCTTACGACTTCTTTTCTCCTATAACAAACATATACTTTCACGCCAGACTAATTTTTAAAAGCCATGGGGATAGATATACTCACTTTAGTTTGTTCAGAAATTGCTTGGTTGCCACTGTTAACGTCAGTAGGTAATCCTATGTGTTTATCACTGGTATCAAATAATGTTTTACCAGAATGTT
This sequence comes from Limonius californicus, assembly GCA_014611495.1. Classification (NCBI taxonomy): domain Eukaryota; kingdom Metazoa; phylum Arthropoda; class Insecta; order Coleoptera; family Elateridae; genus Limonius; species Limonius californicus. The sequence goes on along the minus strand of JABXWE010040954.1, from coordinate 4,148 downwards.
TTTCATCATTGTCCGTACTATTATCGGTACTACTGCTACTATTGCTGCTACCATCACCATAGTTATTGATGTCAAAATCTTTATCCCGAGAATCGTCATCCACAGTTTCAGATATCACTGAAGAACAGTGAGATGCATCCGTTTCATTAGGTAAACCTGTATCAGTTCATTTGAACAAATATCGCTTTTCGGTGCACGAATTACGATATTCTGTATTATCTAAACAATTTAATTATATTATCAACACCGTTCTAAATTATTAGATCTATTTGAAAATATTTCAGTTTTCTAAAATTAATTTGTACCAATATAGTAACTTTATGTTTAAGTTAATTTGAAGTTATTAACAAAACCAATTTGTCATGTATATATTACACTAAGTGTTCTTAACATTTATAATGTCTCAAGAAGAAATTATAATACATGGCTTTTGTAGTTTGTCAAAAACAACGCTTCAAAATGGCATTAATCTGCTATTAACATGGTATGAAAAGTGGTGCATAACAATCAACCCAACCAAGACGGAGGCGAAGATATTTACACTGAAACGATACACCAAACCTGCTGAGTTAATAATCAATGGCCAAGTGATAAAATGGAATCCATCAGATAGTGCGGTGAAATACTTAGGCGTATACCTTGATCAAAGGCTCTCCTGGGGATTCCATATAAACCGTAAGTTAAATGAAGCATATTCTCGACTTGGTATGTTATTCTTTATAATAAATCGGAAAAGTTCTTTAAAAATAAATTGTGGCTTGCTAATATACAACTTGATCTTAAGACCTATCCTTACGTACGCGTGTCCAGTGTGGAGCGCTGCATCACAAACACACATTCGAAAGATACAAGTATTCCAAAACAAAGTGCTACGGATGATAACAAATGCTGAGTTGTTTGTTCGGAATACACAAATACAATATGAATTTAATCAGCCAACTATAGAACAATTCATTAAAAAGACGTGCACTAAGTTTTTCAAAAATCTGCATCTGTGTCCAAGTGCTCAAGTTCATCAACTGGGGAAAGAAAATATACATATAAGACTCAAACGTCGATTACCCCAAGATAGTCTAGTTTAGTTTTATTCAAATGTAAAGTCATAAATAATCAACCATTATGTGAATCATACCATCATCAAATTTAACAATATTATCACTGTAAATATTTAGTTAAGTGTCCTTGTTCTGTATAATTTATGTTTAACTTAGCAAAACCATGAATAGCAACTATGTATTTGCTGAACAGGTTGTTGTAATAATAAAAAAAATAAAAAAAAAAGTTTGTCAAAAACGCTAATTATTATAAGGAAACCTTAAATCTTAGTTTAAGCTATAATTTTTTGATGATTAATGACCCCTGATATCTAGTGTATTTTCTAACAGACCTCTCTAGTGTATTTTCTAACAGACCTCGTATTTTATTTAAAGTTTGGCAAACCTTAATTTTCTCTGACGTGCTTTTAGCATCTTCTACTTCGGAAAAAGGAACAGTATGAGAACTATCTTCGTCCCCATTTGTAAAACAATTTATATTCAACCAATTCTGTAAAATATATGTTTTCTTTTTCGTTTGCATAAGAATATTTTACTATAATTACCTGCAAATAATCATAATTCTGTTCTTCAATTGCTATATTACTAACCAAATTTGTTTGTTATACTGGCTTCTTCAATTTTTTCACATTCTTTGTTATCAAAATCGTTACATTTCTGGATATGCTTCTTTTGTTCTATTCCTGCATTATCATTAATTGTTTCCTTTGCTGCTTGCTCTTCTATATACGTAATTGTAATCATTAATGAAATTGAAGGTATTAAATCGTAACAAAGCACGCACGTGTCCTTTACATACGTTCTCAGGAAAAAAGTAAAAAAATGGCAAAAGATTCGCAACTTTGTTGTTGTACTATTGAAGGGGGCTCAAAATTATATTTTAATATACAGGGTGGGTGGTTGCACAGCCTACTTTTGATAATTTATTTTTGATTCCTACGACCTTCTTTATTATGTGAAAAAAAATATAAATGACGCTATACACAGAATTTAATAGGCTTTTCGATTATCCATTAAAAAAATAATTTTAGATGTTGCTGTTCTTTTGCTTTTTAAGTTTCAGCGTTGTATTATACACGGTTATAATAGGAGAATTTATGAATACTCTATGTTGTATACTATACAGCATAAATGTATTTTCTTATTAATATCTTTATAATAACTTCATTAAAAAAAGCTTGTTTAAATTACGTAGTTCCTTTAGTTAAAAAAATTGAAAAAGTGCATGTGAAGGATATCACATGTGAACGAGTCATTCATTTGAAGTTCACATCAATGAATTAATTCGGGGAATCCCCAACGAAACTGTAGGTTAAAACCGTATCTTTACTTTTAATTATGTTTAATATACTTATGATATAAAGCAGTTCCTATTTGCACAAGCAACACTGATCTTGATCTTTATTAACTTTATTAAGTACAAGGCGACGTTGCAAATACTTGGAGGTGAGAGCGTATAACGTACAGTACAAAAAACTGTATATCCTGCTTGAGGTGACAGCGTATTGGCCATATGTTATAAGAAAACGCTACTAGCGCCAGCGATATATAGCTGTACTAAAATGTATATTTATGAGTATAGGGGCATCGCTGTCACCTCTGACAAAAATTTTAAAATTGTGTACTGAGCACCTTCTAGTGTCAAAAAAATCTTAAAACAAGTGAAAACGTTGTCACCTCCGCAATTGGAGGTGGCAACGTTATATATGAGGTGACAACGTATACTGACTATCTACTTTGGAGGTTACAACGTACCCTTTATCGGTATATATATATATATATATTGAGATGGTATCGCGTAGCTTAATTAATTATTTATTTATATAAATAAAGGATACATGCATATTAAATCACACCTTAAGGGTTGTTTCTTTTGTGGAAGGTTTCTTTCGATTCATTTAGATACAGACTTGTTTCTTGTTAGATTGAAATTACAGTTGAGGCATATGCTATGGTGTTTAGCACAAAGAATGAGTTTACAAAAGTAACCAACACAAGAAGATTTTATAAAGGAGACATCAGCTGTCTGGAAGGATTTTAATTTGTAGCAGTTTGGAGTTCAGAGATGGACGAAAATTCTGGAGAGTGCAGTTAGTGATACTGAAATCAATTTGAGTGTTATAAGTGGCGTCAAATTATACTAACAACTTAATGGTCAATTAATATGTTTAGATTTATTTTAAAATTTATTATTAATATCAAGTTACTATATTGCAAAATTCTGGTATATATGTGTATGTATCTATAGAGATTTATTATTATTTTATGTTTACAAAAAAAAAGAAAATTAATATTTTTCGTCTTTTGAAAAAAAATAAATTATTAAAACGTATAAAAGGTTTTTCCTTATATATTTGAAGGGTTTGAAATGTGATAATACATAGTTCTTGTAATACAATTCATGGAGAGCTGCATACCTGAGAACTCCTAGTTTTTTTATTTACATCGAATAGAAGGACATCTGCAAGACGACGGAAAGGTTTTTCCTGAGGCGCAGGTTGGGGAGACCGGATTCCTTTTGAGACTGGCCCATGTCAAAGTAAGTTTAACATTTACCAATATGGAATGAATAATGATAACTATGATAAGAAGAACATATGACAATTTACCTGTGAACGTCAATATTATCTTTGATATTTAAGTGTTGCGTTAACTTGGAGAAAAATTATTCATAAAGCACTAGACGACTGTATTTGCATGATAGCAAGATAAAGTAAGTAAATAATTCTTTCCAATGTATGTCATACGAAATAAGCAATTTTGACACAATCAGAACCGACTACTGAGGTGATTTTTATGCACTACCGAGCTTATAACCGTGGTATTTGTATTGGTATAAATATTGTATAAACTTATTTCGGCTATCTCATATTTAGCCTGGCGCCCAAAGTTAATTTGTACTTCATAACATTTGAAAACACTTATTAAGTTTTATGTTATTTTTTTTTTAAATTGTTTAAACCAACACAATTGATAATTTAATTTATTCATTTAAATTCAGTCACTATCAGTCATCTCATAAAATTTGTCGCTTGCCAACGTGGGGCTCGATTGATTGTACTATGCTAACTTGCTTGCTTTTAGGTACCAATT
>JABXWE010040952.1:0-15732 GCA_014611495.1 Limonius californicus | reverse complement strand
TAATAATATTTAATAATTTATTAATAAGATACATTTTTGAGGACATTGTGATGTATTATGTAATTGTTGAAAAATAAAAGTAATTGAATGCATTTTTTAGCCCATATTTGTATTTGTACCGATCTGCTCACCCTATTATAGGTTAGAAAAGCATCTAAAGTAGAAAGTTCTTGTAAGAAAACCGTTGCAAAAATTAGTAGCAAGTATCTTGGCGAGTAATTTTACCAGTGCGCAATGGGCAATCGAGCAATCTGTGGCGAGTAAACGACCGCGAGAAGTTGGTGGCGAGCAAACGACCTAGAACCATCTTTGGTTAATAATATTTAATAATTTATTAATAAGATACATTATTGAGGACATTATGACGTATTATGTAATTGTTGAAAAATAAAGGTAATTGAATGCACTTTTTAGCCCATATTTGTAATTGTACCGATCTGCTCACCCTATTATAGGTTAGAAAAACTTCTAAAGTAGAAAGTTCTTGTAAGAAAACCGTTGCAACAATTAGTAGCAAGTATATTGGCGGGTAATTTTACCAGCGCGCAATGGGCAATCGAGCAAACGACCGCGAGCAATTGGTGGCGAGCAAATGACCTAGAACCATCTTTGGTTAATAATATTTAATAATTTATTAATAAGATACATTTTTGAGGACATTGTGATGTATTATGTAATTGTTGAAAAATAAAAGTAATGAATGCATTTTTAGCCCATATTTGTAATTGTACCGATCTGCTCATCCTATTATAGGTTAGAAAAGCATCTAAAGTAGAAGGTTCTTGTAAGAAAACCGTTGCAAAAATTAGTAGCAAGTATCTTGGCGAGTAATTTTACCAGCGCGCAATGGGCAATCGAGCAATCGGTGGCGAGCAAACGACCGCGAGCAATTGGTGGCGAACAAACGACCTAGAACCATCTTTGGTTAATAATATTTAATAATTTATTAATAAGATACATTATTGAGGACATTATGACGTATTATGTAATTGTTGAAAAATAAAGGTAATTGAATGCACTTTTTAGCCCATATTTGTATTTGTACCGATCTGCTCACCCTATTATAGGTTAGAAAAGCATCTAAAGTAGAAAGTTCTTGTAAGAAAACCGTTGCAACAATTAGTAGCAAGTATATTGGCGAGTAATTTTACCAGCGCGCAATGGGCAATCGAGCAATCGGTGGCGAGCAAACGACCGCGAGCAATTGGTGGCGAGCAAATACCTAGAACCATCTTTGGTTTATAATATTTAATAATTTATTAATAAGATACATTTTTCAGGACATTATGATGTATTATGTAATTACAAAAAAATAAAAATAAAAGTAATTGAATGCATTTTTTACCCCGTATTGGTAATTGTGCCGATCTGCTCACCCTATTATAGGTTAGAAAAGCATCTAAAGTAGAAGGTTCTTGTAAGAAAACCGTTGCAACAATTAGTAGCAAGTATCTTGGCGAGTAATTTTACCAGCGCGCAATGGGCAATGGAGCAGTCGGTGGCGAGCAAACGACCGCGACCAATTGGTGGCGAACAAACGACCTAGAACCATCTTTGGTTAATAATATTTAATAATTTATTAATAAGATACATTTTTGAGGACATTGTGATGTATTATGTAATTGTTGAAAAATAAAAGTAATTGAATGCATTTTTTAGCCCATATTTGTAATTGTACCGATCTGCTCACCCTATTATAGGTTAGAAAAACATCTAAAGTATAAAATTCTTGTTGCAACAATTAGTAGCAAATAGTTCAAAACATCAACACTTAACCTATTCAGATTTAATTCTAATATGAAATAATAAATTGTGGCAATTAAACGTCTTTTTTTTTCTATAGTTATCTTATATTTTATATTATCGTCATAATTTTTCAATTTAATTTTGTTTTTCAACCGGAGAAATTTATGAAAAAGCTTTTTAATAGAGGATCGGCGTCTTTTACTGAATTCCATTATTAAAATTTTAGATAGTTTGAAATTCGACGAAAAATGTTGAAATTAGCAATTTCACACTGAAATAAATTTCATAAAAATGATTATAATTGTCAATAATAAATTCCCGCGAGTTTTTACAAGACCTCACCTTTCGCGCGGGTATTTATTTGACAGAAAATTACATTTTAGAGATTTTATGAAATATGTTGCCTTTTAAAGGTGTTTAGAATGTGGTGAAGATATTAATTCCATTTAAATACGTGGCGCTATTTGCATAACAGTTTATTATCTCCCAATAATTAACAACTCTTCTTCGTATTTTACATATTTAAATCGTTAGATTTGGATAAAAGTACAAAGATATATGATATTTGATATTCTGATTAATTTAACCTTAGATATTCCGCCGGACGCTCCCAGGTGAGCCTTTCACATCACCATTAACTTGCATTAAATTCAAATTACCGCCGTTTGCTTTAAAACTTAAGTCCATACTGCGCGTGGAAAAAACGCGCCAACAAAAGGGGTTGCGCAGAACCAATTAATTTCGAGAGATACGTTGAACGCATCTGGCGAAATCGCAGACGTAAATTAATAAACCTATATAAATTCAAGAAACAAGATGAACCTTTAAAGTTTTTGCCCGAAGACCATCATTTAAACTGTAATTAAAACGAAAGAATCTTAAAATACTTTTTTTCATTTTTGAAATTCTCCGGTTTATGATTTATTTTGTCTGCGATTTTCAGTTGTTTTTTGAATTTTTAAACTTGTTCGCCATAAAAATGTAGGATCATAAACCCCGTATGGGAAAAGAGAGGGGCATACGTCTCGCCCTTTGAAGAGACGGAGGTGGCCATATGTTCAAATATTGTCTTCTTTTTGTACTTGGCCGGGCTGTGAGATCTCTCCATCCCTCTCGGCGCATTATTTAAATATGTTCCGTCTCTGTTAAGGGCATATATTACATTGGCGGTCTCTGTCGGGCGCACGCCCGCTTACACGCTCGGTCTCGCTCTGCGGCTATATGTATTTGGATATGTGAAATGGGTTTTATTCGCTCCGAGTTATTGAAAATGCTTTTTTCTTTTTAGGCAGTTTTTAAAATATAATAAAAAGCCAGACGGTTTTAAAAGCAAAACTTAAATTTGATGCTATTGTTTTCTTGGCTCTTACGACCCTCGCATTTATGCATGGCCCGCTTGCTTCTAGACCAAGGAGAAACATTTTTCGTTCTGATTTAGACCAACAAAGAGTGACAAGCTAGATTTAACAAAGGATTTTGGTTGTATTCGATCGGATTATTATCCGCAATTCAAAATGGTATCAAAGTTATTTATTCTAATACAATACAGTAATAAATAATTCCGATTATAAGAAAAATCAATAACAATTAAAATATTAGATCAATATTGCTTTTTATATTTTCCTATATTTTGAATTATTGAATTAGCGCGCTTTGGTGGATACGGAACTACGTCACCAGAGTTCATCAAGGGAGAATGGCTTAAACCAATCAAAAAATTGCTGGTCATAGACCACACATAACCTCACATTATTAGGAAACAGGAAGAATATTCATACGTCTGTATCTGTTCATTGTTTGTTTAAGGGTTTCTTGAATGTTTGCCTGTTTACATAACCTAGTTGAAATATGACGGTCATATGCGAGGGTCTGGGGTTCAATACCCAGCACCAGGATATTGCGTTTTTAAGGGCCGTTTTCCCTCGCAAGGCAATCGCTAACTAGTTCCCACGTTAAGCTATAGGTCCTCTATATTTTTGTCATGTTAAACACGAAACATAGACATAAGACAAAAGATCGCGATTAAAAGCATTCAAAGAGCTTTTATACATAATTTCGAAGTCGTGAACCTGTACACTGTTGCCAGTTTGAATGCTTAACAAACAGCTTTAGGAGAACATGTTAATAATTACATGTAAAACATTCCATAAAAAAGAAAATGCTATTACATATAATTTAATAAATGCTATCTTATTTATGAACAGTCCGCGTAAATATGTAAAGCAACACCGTCTTGATGTATTTTTGCCTTGTCTCTCGTATATTCGCAAATTATGCGTCAATTTTAAATCTGCTGTTTTAAAAAATTAGTACACCCTGTATATTTTTGTGATAGCCCGCAACATCCCATTGTTGGGCCTACTATATGTTGAGAGGGTTGTTGGTGTACACTTTGTATAATACAAAAAATTGTTGAAATTATGTTATTTGACGTATCTTAATGATAACCACCGGTATGCGAGATTTGGCAATTTAATTCCCGGAAAGGAACACATTTTAAGGAATGCGATAAATATTTGATAATTATTCAAAGTAATCTCCTTTTCAATACACTTATTGCAATATTCTAAACACTTTGAAAACAGTCCGCAAAGACATCCGAAGAAACCTCCTTCCATTCGGCGGTTATATATGTTTTTAATATCTCCTGAAATCGAATTTATAGGAAGATTTTCACCGTGGACAACTGAAAAAGTGCTTATGCTAAGTCAAGCGAATAGGGTGAATAAGCAGTTCAATTTAACAATACCTTGTTTCATGAAAAGTTACTTAGCAAGCAGTGCAGAATGGGTAGGTGCATTGTCGCGTCTTTTTAACCTTCAAAATATCTACACAGTTCTAAAAACCTTTAAAATGTTAAAGGTTTTATTAGTCTTTAATTAGAAAATCTCAGATATATAATTTTATAATTCAGGCATTTGTTGCATACAATCCTCTTATTAGAAACGTGTTTACAACTTACCTGTTAATGTTTTCGCAAATGTATCTAACATAGAGTTTAAAGGCACAATAATGCAAAATTAATTACCCAGTGCATAAGACAAAATATCGCGGTGTCTCGTAAGAGACAAAGCATTCAAACAAAAGAGCTTTTGAATACGTGAACATATACACTGTTGCCAGGTTTGAATGCTTAAGAGATAGGTTTAGGATATCATGTCAATATTTATTATCTAAATCATTCTATAAAAAAGAATACCTATGCTATTAGGTACTTATAATTTAATAAATACTATCTTATTTATGAACAGTAATTGTTGGGCCTACTCCATATTAAGGGGGTTTTTGGTGTACACTTTGTATAACACAAAAAAATTGTTGTTCCTGGAATAGGAGAAATTATATTGTTTGACGTATCTTAACGATATCCATCGGTATGCAAGATTTGGCAGTTTAATTCCCGGAAAGAAACACAATTTGATAATTATTCAAAGTAATCTCCTTTTTAATACACTTATTAAAATATTCTAAAAGTTTTTGAGAACGGGCCGCAAAGACATCCGAAGAAGCTGCGTTCCATTCAGCAGATACATTTTTCTTTTTGAGAACGATTATCAGTTTGAGAAACTGAAACTAGTCTGCTCGTACCAAGTCAGGTGAATAGGCTGGATAGTTGACCTCAACAACGCCGTATTTCATAAAAAATTACTTCGCAATCAGTGCAGAATGAGCAGGTGTATTGTCGCACCAGTTGTGTGGAACAACGACTACCAACTTCTTTCGTTATAAAGTTGCGCAGGCACTACTGAAACGCGTTGCAATAATATCTTCATCACTTGAATGTAGAATGTACTATTTAGTTTTTCTTCAGCTACAATTTTTTTTATGAATCGCACCCGTTTTGAATTGAAACTTATCAGTGCGAATTTTCAATCCACTGCATGCTGTGGTATTTCGCATTCTGTGTTTTCTCATTCGTAAGTCAAGGCAGCTTCCTCTTTCCCAAATCTACATGCAAAATTTGTGGAATTTAATCTTTGTTGACTCATCTGTCTCCATCATTACGAGGGGTCATTCGGCTATCTTTCGCCACAGTTTCACAAATGTTTGCGAAGGAATCTGTATCGATTACACCCGGTTTTAGCGTCTTGTTAATCACCTTTACGTTCAAACTATTTACACAGATCTACAAACCTTTAAAATATGAAGGTTGTATTAGTCTTTAATTAGAAAAGCTCGAGTATACATATAAATCAACCAACTAAACAAACGCAATTTTGTAATACAGGTATTTGTTGCATACAAAGCTCTCATTACAAAAGTGTTTACTATTTACCTGTTAATGTTTCCGCAAATTTATAAAATATAGGGTTGAAAGGCACAGTAGTGCAAAATTAATTACCTAGTGCTAATCATCACATGATTAACATTAGAATAATAAATGAGGTGACACAGATACAAAAACTTTTGAAATATAAAATCTTGTATGATTATTTTACTAGCAAACCTCGAGGTTACTTATCTTCTTCTTCTTCGAGGGCTTTATCTCTTTACGAGACGTAGCGATCTTCTCCCCTATGGGACCTACAGCTTAACGTAGGCTCCGAACCACGCGAAGTGTAAACACTTCTACTCCAGAGAAGATTTACTAGGCAGAATAGGTCGCTGGTTTGCCATTGCCTTGCGAGGGAGAACGGTCGTTAAAAATCAGATGTTTCGGTACTGAGAATTGAACCCAGGACCTTCAACGTAGAAGTCTAACGCGCTAACCTCTAGCCCACGGCCGCCTCAAAGTTACTTATAAATCAACTAAATAAATAACCACAATTTCCTACTTCATTCATTATTTGCATACAAAACTCTAAGAAGGTCTTTACAATTTACCTGTCAGGGTTTTCGAAAATGTATCTAAAATAGAATTTAAAGACACATAATAGACAATTAATTCGCTGGTGTTAATTATCACATTATTAATATTAGAATAATAAACCAGGTTGCACAGATACAAGAACTTTTGAATAAAGGTTTGTATAATAATTTAACTAGCAAAACTCAAATTTACTTATAAGTCAACCAAATAAATAAACAAAATTTCACAATTGCTTCGTTTTACGGCTAAAAAGGTTCTTACGATTTTTCCGTTAGAGTTTATGCAAATAGGTCTGACATAGAGTTCAAAAGCACAAAATTACTAATCCACTGTTAAATTATCAGATTATTAACACCAGAACAACAAATGAGGTTAAACAGGTCCAAAAACCTTTGAAATATCAAAAGTTTTATTAATCCTAATTAGCATAACTTATAAATCAACCAAATAATTAAACACAATTTCACAAATCCTACATTTATGCATTCAAACCTTTGGTTAAAAATGTCCATACAATGTATGTGTAAAAGTTAAAATTATTAATATAAAAATAATAAATAAGATTACACAATCTGCGTACGAAAATACTTTCCTCTGTGTTTGCTCATTCGTAAGACAAGGCAGTTTTCTCATTTCCAAACCTACATGAAAAATTTATAGAATTTACTCTTTGTTGACTCATTTGCCATCATTCTATGGGGGTATCTTTTGCCACATGATAGCTTGCGACGGAATCTATATCACACCCGGTTCTAGCGCTATCTGAATCATCTTAACGTCTATATTTGAAACGTACAAACTATTTATACACTAGCGCGGCGTTAGATGTTGTCACTGTATACAGTTTTCGACGTTTCATAAATTTCTGTTAACAGTTTACCTTAATTTACAGCGAAATTTAATATTCACTCGTTGCTCCTTGATGACTGGCGGAAATACGATCTACGCGCTAACGTCCGGAACAGAAACTAATAGCTATTCTACGCTTAACCACCCTCTATCGATAAAACTGTGGCCACTGCTCTATTTTTGGTCGAGTTTTACGTGACTCCAGTGCTTCAGCATCAATCCAAGATATGTCATTCCACCCTTCCATTTTCGTAAGGATATTTGTTTTTTCCTTTTGTTGATTGTACGATTTGTTTCTGTTACTAAACCTAAACACCACTGCCTAATTTTAGCTTACATTAAAAATTGACTGATTTTTTTGGAAATTGCTGTATATTTCAGGTAATTTTATATATTTCCCAAGACACTTTCTCTAAAAATATAAAAGCTTTTTAAAGAAATATGTTAATCCTGCTGAGGCTAAAGCTTGATGTCAGAAGATAAAGCGTAGATTACTACATTTTAAATATTCTTCGAAGAAGTCACAATTATTTTTGCTGTTTTGCTATAGCTAAGCACAAAGAGGCGGCCGTGGGCTAGAGGTTAGCGCGTTAGACTTCTACGCTGAAGGTCCTGGGTTCAATTCCCATTACCGGAACATGGGATTTGTAACGGCCGTTCTCCCTCCGAAGGCAACGGCAAACCAGCGAAGTATTCTGCCTAGTAAATCTTCTCTGGAGTAGAAGTCTTTGCACTTCCCGTGGAACGGAGCCTACGTTAAGCTGTAGGTCCTCTATGTCTTTGGCACTCTAACGCCCAACTCAAGCACAGGAGAGAAGACCGCGCCGTCTTGTAAGAGATAAAGCACTCGAAGAAAAACCACAAAGACTGTTGTTAAGCCTAAACACCGAGTCCCGATTTTCGTTACGTTCCTGCCTAATGCATGAAAAATACTTATAGTGTTTTGAGCTTCTTTTAGTATCCACAATAATGTGATTCTTCTGCTTCTGACTCAACAATAACTTATTCGTCTGTGTTGTTTGTTACTGTCATGTACTGTTATGTCTAATAAGCGATTCCAGAAGTGGAATGGTGTAATTTCAAAAATATTCGATATAAAAATTCAAAACGCACAGACCGACTTCCTTTTAGTGAATATTAGCGTTTAGAATTTTAATTCATTAATTCCAATTCCACATTTTTGTTGCCTTATATGCGTAATCATGTAAGTGAGCTATCACATATTTAATACATGTAACTTTTGACGTCATTTGGGCTATGTTTCCGTCTCCCTTTCTCGAACTGCAGGCGGCGACCACTAGAAATGACGTGTAGTTTTTCACCTAAAACGTAAAAATGTGCAATGTATAAATAAATGCGTAATTTTATTGTTTTCCACTTCCTGTATTAAAATGTGAAGCAGCGACTGTGAATATTAATTAAGCTATTTTTATTTACAATTTAACTTAAGACAGTTACTCAGGCTTTCTTCGAAATGGCCAAAGTTCGCTTCCAGGAAGATGCGTTTGTGCGTGTGTGCAATTATCAAAAGTGTGCCCTCCCAGCGCAAATATCATACAGCCAACGTTGTATTTGTATTCCGGATGTGAAATATGAAACATGTTGAACGAGCTCGAGAATCCAATGTATCTGTTCCTACACAGCACGTTATTTACTCACAACAATGTTTACAACAGGTTGCAAGGAGAGTGAGTTAAAGGAGGAAACGATAAAGTTAAGGGAAACGTTGACATGCTCAACGTGAATTTGAAAACAAGCCTAGGAATTCAGAACAATATTGTAAATAATGATTTATTAGAGCATTTTGTTGCAGTTGCGCGTATTTTAGCGCTGCCAACAATAGGGTAACGCGTTTCGATATTTTCGACCCTGAAGATGATCACAACAACTATTTCTTAGACCTTGCTGATCTTTATCATCTCACAAAATTTAAACAAAATTCATCAAAGAATTTCTGAGATATAACCGTTTAAAGATGAAAAGATCATTTTACACATATTGTTCTTCATTATATGGAGTGTTTCCAACAAATTAGAACTCCATTTATTGAGCAAAAATAGAAAAGTACTATTTATGTCCCACAATAGACTTAGTTAAAAGCTTATTGTTTTTTTGACATTCTGATGTAAGATCTCTATTTTTTTATATTGAGACCACAAACAAAATCAATTGTCAAAACATTTACATATATCCAAATCTAAAAAGGTTCAAATTTAAAATACGAAATTAATATTTAATTAGCGAAGCTCTAAATTCCTTATACATCAACCTACTAAATAAACACAATATCAGAATTAATGCATCTTTTGCATACAAATCTGTCGTTTAAAACGTCCTTACAGTTTACCTATTAACGTTTTTGCAAATTAATCTAGCATACAGTTTAAAGGCACTGTATTAGAAAAATAATTACTCAATGTTAAATTATCGAATAATTAACATTAGAGTAATAAATCAAATTATAAAAGCCTTTGAAATTGATGTTTTATTAGTCTACAAATAGCAAAACTTATATTTACGTATAAATCAACCAAATAAATAAACACAATTTCATAATACATCCATTTTTTCACGCAAACTTCTCGCTAAAATTGCTCTTACCTGTAAACGTTATTGCAAATGTATTTAACATAGAGTTTAAAGGCACAGTAGTACAAAATTAATTACCCAATCCTAAATTATCAAACTATTATCATATATATTATGATGATGTTTTATTGAGGATCTACATATGAGCCCCACATTCGAACGACAAAAATATTACGTTTAAAAAAAGGAAGAATGTTGCTTTACTTGCACCCGTTATAAAGATGATCTCCCTATCAATGTAAAAAAAATATTACAATATAATTACATAAAAAAAATATTACAATATTATTACATGAAAAAAAGGGCACACTCAGAACATAAACTTTACACTCTTATTTAGGGTTTATAATATAAATTTTAGTAACTGATGTATGACCTTTAAATTCCTGCTCTGGTTAAACAAGGCGAAGGATACAAGGTAGTAAACATGTAGTGAAATATGGATGCCACAAAGAAATGAATTAAATGTTATCGAATTATCCAAGTTTTTTCTTATAAAACGTTAAACAACTTTAACAATTAAATGACAAAGTTACATGAAATAAATAGTAAGGTCTAATTTAACAAAGCACTTTCAAACGGACTTACCTTTTCACATAGAGGCACTTGTTTATTTTCTTCTGATGTTGGTAAAATTCACTAGACGATAGTAAGACCTTAGAACGAAAGTCCATCGCTTTGCTTTTTTCTAAGCTCCTCGCAGAAAAACTTTGGGCTGAGTATCTTAGTATGTATTTGTAAAATCGTTTCATCAGCTAAATTAACCAAAATATTAATTAAAGCTTATTACTTCAGATGTTCAAATATACCAATAAACACATAAATCTGTTGCATCTTTATATTTTATTTATTTTGTCCAACTTTTAAATTCCTAACCTTGAAGTTAAAAAAAACTGAAGTCTACTGACGCTACTTTGATACTCCGCCCTAAATTCTTGATTTTCGGCTAATTTACCTAATTTTATTCATTTTTCACACAGATAAGTAACAAATAACGCTGATTTGAACCGTAACACTTAATAACGTAGTTTTATTCAAACTGGATATAATAAACACGCAAAATTACAATTTTAATTGACTCGCCAGATGAGCGTTTGTTTATGTTGAGATTTTCATGGCAAGTCCCCGTCGGCGTCGTTTTTTCTCTCTTTTTCTTAAAATGTAACCATGGCAACATCAGAATACAAACAAAAATAAGTACATTTTACAAAAAACATGTGACTTCCTCAACTAGTGGGAAAGCAGAATGAAATTAACACAAATTAACCAAATCTTAAATATTTAAATGACGTTTTGAAAATAGCATTTACATCAAAACTGAAATTATAGCCATATACCTTATTTAAAATGGAATCATTTGACACTCACATAGCTTATCAATTTTTTTTAACAAAATTCATATTCTTTTTAAACATAAATCACCTTAAATTAATATTACTACAATTACTGATTATTAAAATCATATGAAAATGTTTTTCACGCCTATATGCAAATATTACTCAGAAAAAGCATATAATTGAAGGGTCCATTTGCCTCCAAAATTACATGTTAGTTGACAGTTGTCGAATATAATACACAAATCTCATATCTTATTGTTTTCCAGGTGAAAAACTTACAGTAAAGTTTGATAAATATCGCTAATACGTATATACAATTGTTACGACTACGAATAAGCAAAACGAAACAGAGAATTCAAAGACTATACACTAGGTCAATCAAAAAAAAAAAAATCAACGGAGATGACAAACACTAATTGAACATGACCTTTACTTGGTTGTAACAATTAATTTTTTAGTTTTGAAACATAAAATAGCATTAATTTATCTAAAGAAGTTAATTTTCTATTAGTTTATCTAAATCAAGGTTCACATAACACAGCAATATATTAATGAGGTTACACAAATCCGATAACCATTGACATATAAAAAGTTTTACTAGACTCAAATTAGCAAAGTTCAGAGTTGCTTATAAATCAGCCAAATAAATAATCACAATTTTACAATACAATTACAAACAGTCCAAAAGTCTTTCAAATGTAAAAAGTTTTGCTGGCCTATCATTACAAAAACACAGAGTTCCTTATACATCAAACAAATAAATAAACACAATTTCACAATTTATTCATTTTTTGCATACAAACCTCTTGTTAAAAACGCTTTTACAACGTACCTGTTAACGTTTCTGTAAATGTATCTAGCATATAGTTTAAATGCAAACTATTACAAAATTAATTAGTTAATGTTAAATTAGCAAATTATAATTACTAGAATAATAAATGAGCTTACACAGATCTAAAAACCCTTAAAATATGAAAGATTTTATTAATCTTTAATTGGAAAAACTCAGATATACTTAGAAATCAACCTAATAAATAAGCGCAATTTTATAATTCAAGCTTTTGTTGCATACAAACCTCTCATTAGAAGCGTGTATCTAACATAGTGTTTAAATGCACAGTGGTACAGAATTAATCACCCCTAATTAGCATATTATTAACATTAGAATAATAAATGAGGTTACACAAATACAAAAACCTTTATATATAAATGTTTGTATAATTATTTAACTAGCAAACTCAAAGTTATTCATAAATCAACCAAATAAATGAACAAAATTCCACAATTCCTTCATTTTTTCATTGAAAATGTCTTTATAATTTATTTGTCTACTATAGAGTTCAAACGTCCATTATTACAAAATTAATTATCCAATGTTGAATTATCAAATTATTCCTCCTCCTCCATGGTCGTCACTCCTGGGACTGGTTTGTCGCAGCTTTCCATTTTCCCCTATCTAAGGCCTTTCTCTTCATTCCCTCATAGCTGTTACTTCCCGAAATTATTAACACTAGAATAATAAATGAGGTTACATATATCCAAAAAGCTTTGAATTATTAAAATTTTTATTAGCCGTAATTTGCAAACTTAGAGTTGCTTATAAATCACCCAAATAAGTAAACACAATTTCACAATGCATACATATTTTGTATTGCTAAAAACGGTCTTACAATTTACCTGCATAAGTTGAAATTATTACTATAAATATAATAAACAAGGTTACACAGATCCAAAAATCTTTAAAATATGAAGTGTTTAAGTAGCCTTTAATTAGCAAAACGCAGAGTGACTTATAAGTCAACCAAATAAATAAACGCAATTTCACAATTCATACATTTTGCGCATACAAACCTCTCGTTAAAAACGTCCTTACAAAATATCTGTAAACGATTTGTAACATAAAGTTTAACAGTACGGTATTAAAATTTTGATTATACAACGTTGAATTATGAGATTATTAACATTAGCATAATACACGAGATTACACAAATACAAACCCTTTGAAATATAAAACGTATTACTAGTCTACAATTAACAACGCTCGCAGTTGCTTATAAATCAACTAAATAAATAAACACAATTTAACAATTCATTCGATTTGCATACTAATTTTACAGCATTACAAAATTTATTACACCATTTTAAATTATTAAAATTAGAACAATAAGGTTTTAAACAGCATGGCATGTTTTAAATTTCCATATCGATTGTTTGGGAACTGCTGACTTCAAGAGCATATCGTTCTTTTTATATGAAGATTTACCTTAAATGAAGGAAATGAGCAGCAAATTTTGAGGTGGTGTGAAGGTTTTATTAATATGTAATTAGTAGCTTGAATTACCTATTAATCAACCAAATAAATAAACATAATTTCACAATTAATCTATTTTTTAAATACAAATCGAAAATACAAAACATTTAACGTTTTTACAAGTGTTTCTAAAGCAAAATATACGATCGTATTGCTAGAAAATTAATTACCCAATTTTATGTTATTAACAACATAATACAAGGTCAGTCATAAACAAGAATATTATTTAATTGTCCAATAGAATTAGTTTTTCAATTTTCTCATCGATTGTTCTAAATCCTTGACGTCGAAAAGCGTCCCATTAATTTATGTGAACACAGTTAACGAAATTCACCAGTAAATAAGTAGTGCGATATTCAAGATTATATCAGTCTGCATTTAACAAAACTTTGAATTAGTTATCAATTGTTAAAAAACCCATTCTTTTACGTTCTTTACATCATCGCTATAAACTAATTTTATCTTTCAATACGTAACTCTGAATGATCGCAAACAGAAGCAAGAAGTTTAGACGTTGAGAATCTTTTATCAGTATATAATTAGCAAAGATTCGAATTAGTTATGAATCAACCAAATTAATGAGCACAATTTCAACAATCATTTATTGTGATCAAATATGAAAAAATAGTTTTCCTTACTAAAGTATTAAGTAAAATATTAGTTTTTCATTTACTAGACGTCTTCAGAAATCTTTCATTTTGTTCCACATTAGCACTAATCCGAAATTCTTTGAATTGAGTTAAAGAAATGTACAAAGTTTTGACATAGTAATAATTATTGGTTTGGAATTAACAAAGCTTTAAATTACTTACGACTCAAAGAAATAAATAAACACAATTTCAAATATAAGTACCAACAATTTATATAAGTAATTAACGTCAAAGTTTCTAAAAGTAAAAAAAATACAAACATTATTAACACTACTTGTAGCGTAAATATTTCAATAATAAATGTTTAGTGTTATAATAAGTTTCGTAAAAAATAAATATTTAAGTTACCAAAATTACTGTTTAAGAACGGCTGCCTTCAATAACACCTGTGTTATTTTTATACCCGGCCATCAGAAAATCCCGAACATCACTCAAGTGCATATACAGGCAACCCGCTTAGCTTCATGTGTATGCAACTCCCTTAACTATAATTGGTAAAACAGCCAGCGAGCATAGTAGCAACGTACATGTTAAGGGGCTGATAAATGGGAAGCTTATTTAGTACGCAAAATACGATGGGTATTGGACTAAAAAGTATATAAGCATTATAACAAACGCTTTCTAATTTAAAACAAGATCAATTGATGTTCAGAAATGTATAATCACACTGTATTAAAATCCAAAAATGATATACGTATTTAAAGAATTTACTTTGAACGGGCTAAAATCGTTGGAAATAGTTGTGACATGCTGAAAGTTTAAGTAGTTAGCAAACCCTTGAATTACTTATGAATTAACCAAATAAATCAACACCATTCAATGGCTATTTCAAGGACAATAATATATGCCGTGATTGTATTCATGATTTAAAATACACCTAGTATAGAAACAATAACGCGTAGTCCAAGACATACAGGATGTAGAAGAAGAAGCAGAAGAAAACAACGATTTTTTAAAGTTGTTCAGTACCGGCGTCTATAACGAGATCTATTATGTCATCATTAGCAGTACAAAAGAAACGCATTCTTAATGAATTTCCCTCGAACAAGGCTAAATAAATATAAAAAGTTGAAATATTGAAAGCTGTATTAGGCCGTAATTAGGAAAAGCTTGAATAATCTATGAATCAACCAAATAAATGAACACAATTTATAGACTCTAATTATTTTTTGTTAATTAATCTGTAACAGTAAGAAGACAAAATATACGTTTACGCACCTGTTAATGTCAACGTAAATATTTTCTAAATAGGACATTTACGTAAGCTTAGTAGTAAATTCCTTACCCAATGTGTGATAACACTACAATAAATATTCACATGACATAAATAAATGGCGATTTTAAAAACAATAATAAATGTTAGGGTGTTTTGAAAAGTAGCCTAGGGTATTAATTGTACTTAATTTTTTGTATTAATTATGGAAAATCACTGAATCTCCC
>JABXWE010040951.1:0-24196 GCA_014611495.1 Limonius californicus | reverse complement strand
AAATATTATAATTTTATAAGTGTGATAATTTTTTGAATATTATTATTCTGAAATTATTATAATTTTACGAATGATATTATTTTGAATATCATAATTTTGTAAATATTATTATTCTGTAAATATTATAATTTTGTAAATGTAATAATTTTATGAATAATACAATTGTGTAAATATTATAATTTTGCAAGTGTAAAAGTTTCATGAATATCAATATTCTGTAAATATTATAATTTTGCATCTGTTATATTTTTATGAATATTATTATTTTGCAAATGTTATTATGCTGTAAATATTATAATTTTGTAAATTATACCTTAATGTGTTCATCTTTCTTTAATTGACGAATCGTTCTGCATCCACCCTTGCACCACGCCTATAATATTTTACACAGAAATCGAGTGAAATCGTAAAACCGCTAAGTAAAGCTCCATTTGCGAAAATTCTTAGACACACGTTTTTTCCGAGTTCTCCTTGTCCCCTTGCTCTGCAGCTGCCCTTATCTTTCCGAGAAAGTTGACATTGATTCTAAGTGACCGACATCAGTGTCAGCGCTTGTTATCTAGGGAGACCTTAAAAAATATGAAGGCTTTAAAAAGAAATGCGTGTTTGCCTAGCTGTTACGTGTTTATAGTTTAGATAAAGTGAAAAGGGGCGAAATAAGTGATTACCGTCCCTGCTCTTTCTGAGCAACCCCAGCAAGCGTGTAATCTCGCTCCAAGGGGTTTATTGACCGGAATATTTTCTTTATATTTTTAAATTAACAAATGTTTGGGGTTTTGCTCCGTTTCACACTTTTAACACCCAAAAAAGAGGTTTTCTTGTTATCTCATACGTATTCTACTAGTTCTCCGGCGTTTTTTCTTCCAGTTCACAATATCAGTGCGAAAGTGCTGATGGGAGCTTATCTGCATACGAATTTTAACTTTAAATGGATCAGCAATTTCTATATCGTCGTTAAAGATCCTTTCAAACTAAAACTTTGACACGTACGCTTTGGCAGGTGCGTTTTATAGATTTTCCTGGCCTTTCACCAAAGGTTGCTTCCTTTTCTTTAATCGGCTACGCATAAGGTGCTTACGTACCTTTGCCCTATAAAGAACCTAATTCACCATTTATCCTCATCAAAGAACTCTTTGGAACTATTATAAAAGATGATGTATAATACAATACAACCTTGGACAAACAATTATTATAATTCAAATTCAAAATTAATTACATTATATTGTTTTGATCTACGTGACCTGTAATAAATGCCCAAGTTGAGAGTAAACTATCTTCCTAGTCGAAATTGTGCTCACCCTGTTATGTTGATCGAGATTCAGTCATTTGATGAAGATAATTAGGGTTATGCCCACCGGGTCCAAAAGTTTCAGTTCAAACGTCCGAGACCCTGTCACGGCGCACAACTACAGATAAATTTACCTTTAACTTCGGAGTTAAATGGACTTGGCAATTTGCTGGTTTTATTTTATCAGTCTGCATTTGCAACAGCGCGTTTGCTATCGTAGAAGATTAAACTCAATGTATTCCACACTGAAACGCTTAGCTTTAATCTTTGTCTGTATTTTACGTTTTCGTATGTTTTCATTCAATAAGTTTATGTAATTATACGTTAATAGTAAGTAAACAGGGTGTTTAAAAAATACGTTCGGATATTTTACCCACTGCTATGGAAATGGATAAAATAAGGTTTGTTTGAGTTTTTCTCAGTGTCGATATTGTTATTGTTGTTGTTGGAATATGTATATCAACGCGGAAATGGCAGATATGCATTTTATGTATGGTAAGGCCAATGGTAATTCTTGTGAGGCACGTCGCTTGTATGCCGAAGCATTTCCGAACCGGATACTTCCGTGTGATACATTTTTTACAAATTTGCATCAACGTTTATCCCAAGTTGCCGCATTTAAATCAAGAAATGCTGCTGGTGGTCGGCCTAGGATCAGTTTCTACTCCTGAAGTGGAACTTAACACTTTAAGGAGGATTGAAAAAAATCCAGGTACCAATATTAGAAGACTTTCTGCCGAAACAAATTAATGCTTCCCTAATTTGAAGAATTTTACGTGAGGAGCAAATGTACTCATACCATATTCAAAGGGTACAGCCCCTTATTGTGCCTGATTATGCTGCACGCCTGGTGTTTTGCTGATGGGCACTGATAAGAGTTGCGGAAAACGCAAACTTTGTTCATTTTTATTATCAACGACTAACTATTTACAATCTGCTACTTAGCATTAAGTAAATTTTTTAAATGAAAAGATGACATGCAAAGTGATCATCCAGTGATGACACTTTCAGTTACTTAACTAAATTAATAGAAATGCTTGCCTTAACCTATTACATATAAAATCGATCTTCCATAACAGAATGAAAGAAGTTTGATATTATGTGTCCGCTGTCTAACAGTGTTAAGTAACATACTAGTTAAATCTATATGGTAAATCTAGGGTGAAATATCTCTTAAGCCTGCGATTGTCCTCACTATTATCAAGTAAATTTAACGCTAGACTATTCGGATGCACTTGTAATTTCTCTAAGTATTTTTCACTTACGCGCACTATTTCACTTTTTATTGTACTCATTTTAAGGTCGATGTTTATTTCAGCGTTGGTAATAAATTGTGAGGCGTTGGTGATGGTCCGTAATATCTTTGATTGGAATCTCTCTAGGATAGATATGTTCGTGTTTGACGCTGTTCCCCATATTTGGATTCCGTAGAGCCAAACCGGTTTAAAAATCACTTTGTATATTAACAATTTGTTGTCCAGACTAAGCTGGGAGTTTCTACCTAACAGCCAGTAGTAGCTTTTAAATTTCAAATTCAGTCAGTCGCTTTTGCCAAATATGAGTTCGCCATGTAAGAGTCTTATCTATATGAATACCCAAGTACTTAGCACTCTCAGATGGTAGTATTTCCTTTCCATTTAGTGCAATATGGGGACATATGCCTCTTCGCTTTGCGAACGGAACATATACAGACTTAGTTTCGTTTAATTTTATGTGCCATTTTTTAAACCATTCTTGAGCTTGTTCTAAACTGTTTTGCAGTTTTTGTACTGCCCTAACTGGGTTTTCATCGGTGGCTAGAATAGCCGTATCATCGGCAAATGTGGCAAACATAGCATTGTTGTCAGTGGGCAGGTCAGCTGTAAATATAAGATATAGTAGGGGTCCCATGACACTTCCTTGAGGAACTCCCGCTTTTATCTCTGCCAGTGTTGTCATCTCTTCTTCATGTTTGACCAGGAAATATCTTTCTTGCAGATATGATTTTAATATAACATAAAACATATCCGGTAGACATTGCTTTAGTTTCAAAAGAAGTCCCTCGTGCCATACTTTGTCAAATGCTTGACTAACATCGATAAAGATGGCAGGGCAGTATTGTTTTGCTTCGAACGCTGCAGTTATGTAATGTACTTGTTCGATCGTCGAATGCTGCTTTCTAAACCCGAACTGATGTTCCGGTATTATTTTTGTTTCGTGTAGTACGGGCATTAGGCGTTTCATTAACAGCTTTTCGAATAATTTACTTAAAATAGGCAAGAGACTTATCGGTCTGTATGATGTTGCTTCGTAGGCTGGTTTTCCTGGTTTTAAAATTAGCATAATCTTGGCTATCTTCCATTGTGCAGGGAAGTAGCCAGTTCTTAGTATGGCGTTAAAAATGTGTGTTATCAGCGTGGTCCCTTTATTTGGTAGCTCCTTTAGGACTCGTCCAGTAATCAAATCATACCCAGGTGATTTTTTGTCTTTCGGGCCTTCGATCATTTTCCTGACCTCGTTATATGAGAGGTATTTAATCGGCAAGGATAATTGTAGGGGTACGTCCAAGAGGTTTTGTATTTCATCACGTTCTGTTGCTGAGATAGCTTCATCTGGTTGGAAGACTTTTCCTAGGTGCTCTATAAAACTTTGTTCATGAAGTCTTATTTACTGACGAGTTTCACAAGAAATGGCAATTTTAATTTCCACAACAGCCGTGCTTGGTAAGATGAAAAGCCTCATGCTATTATTGAATCAAATCATCAACAACGATTAACAATTAAGGTTTGGCTTGGTGTTTTTGGAGACCATATAATAGGACTTTCTTTTCTTCCGAACCGTTTGACTGGCCAATTGTATCTTGACTTTTTGCGCAATGCCTTGCTACTATTATTAGAAAATGTAGCCTTCATTCATAGAATGAATATGTGGTTGACGCACGATGGGGCTCCTGCATATTTTTCAGTCACGGTCGGAAATTTCCTAAACGATAATTACAACGGCAGGTGGATAGGGGCGAGGGGGTCCAGTTGCGTGACCACCTAGATATCCTGACCTCAATCCGCTCGACTTTTGTATTTGGGGGTATTTAAAGTCGTTAGTTTATTGAATTGCAAGAACGAATAAAGCATGCGGCGCTTCGTTCATTTTTACGGAGATGCGAAGGATGTGTACGAATGGAAGGAGGACATGTAGAACATCTACTTTAATTATTAGTAATTAAAATATTTTATTTACACGGCTATTTGTTTTAATGGGTGGGGAACTTATTGAAACAACAAGTAATATTTATTTTATAAAAAATCTCTATATCTCGAAAATGGTTGATTTTCGAACCCATGTTTATTACTAGGTACTTTTTTGTTTGTATTGATAAGATCTATAAATGAGTAAAATATCCGAACGTACTGTATAAACATCCTGCATAATGAGTCGATAAATGGATAAGTTTTTAAAATTGAAACGATGCTTCGACAAAGTCTTTTTAAATATTAAATATTTCACATATTACTACAACAGTGATACATACCTTCTAGCGATATTGATTTGGATAATTAGAAGAAGATTTTAGTAAGGCAATGTTGGCTGTTTTAAAATGAAACGAGTTATTTATTTCAGCAAAAATTGAATAGAAAGATATTGTCCGACAAAATCAAATAAAATAAAATAAAGAACGTGAAACGACAAACCATCCCAATAAAATACCAATCAACTGCAAGAAAAAATGCTTGAAGAGCTACCCTAAAGAAACGATGATAAATAAGTATCAGTAGAAAACAAATTGTTGTGCAGTTTATTAGGTCACAGGTGTTTTTTTAATTAAGCTTAACTAGAACACACTCTTTCTGTACAGAACATCAGTTTCACTGTCTGCAATCTCTACCTGTCGGTTGTTTGTGTTTGGTACCGTAACCTCTTCAAATATAATAATTTTGTTACAAGAACATAACATTTTTATAATTGAATCCTATTTTCGTAATGACCGTCAAGTTGGGCATTTTACTCAATTCATTATTGTTTTGAAGAGTTCCGCCAGAAATTTCCAAACCTTGTGTTGCCTTTCGTTGTTCTTTGAATCAGTACGTTGAAGTTTTTCATTAAACTGGATCCATTTCACGCAAAGAAGGCAGCGGTTATCCTCCGAGAAGAGCAGCAGAAGTAATTGAAAATGTAAGACAGATTATAGAGATACCCCTCGAACCTCTGTACACCATTTGTATAAACAAGTTCAGTTGTCAGTTAGCACATGTCACAAAATAGTAAAGAACGATATCCACCTGTATCCCTACCGTTCGCAATTTGTACAACAATTACACGAAGCTGATTATCCTCAACATGTCGAATATTGTCAGTGGTTCCTAAATATCCTCAATGGCGACTTATTGAAGAAAACTGTTTTCACGGATAAGGTCTATATTTATGGTAGAGACACTTCTTCAGCATTATAAAAGTAAAACAGGACAGGAACTTGGACTGCAGAAAAATATCGAGAACAGATTTACGGCCCTTATTCGACGAGTTTCATGACGAAGAACTCAGATTTGGTTTCTTTCAACAAGACGAGGCCACTGTCCACTCAACACATGATACCTTAAATATGATACGAGAATTTTTCCGGAGACGGATTACACGACGAAACACACCAATACCTTATCCTGCCAGATCCTACGACCTCACGCCATGCGATTTCTTTCTGTGGCCGTATTTAAAGAACTCCATTTTCCAACAGCCAATACCTGACCTGATTGAATTGCAGCATAAAATATTTGAAAAAATTAATGAAATTAATAACCATCCGCTGGACCACCAAAAACTGTTGTCACTCATACTATTGATTTGGTCCATGATATGGTACTGAGTGATCGGAAAATTACGGTCAAATATGTTGTTGAGACGTGTGGCCTTTCCGTTGGAAGTGTTCAAAAATGTTGCACGAGAAATTAGGTTTGAAGAAAATCTATGCACGATGAATTCCTAAAATGCTATCACCTGATCACACGCTTGCCAGATTTCTCACTGCTGCGAATAATTTGAGATTAATGGATACGAATTTATTAACAGTAGATGAATATGGGTTCATCACTTTAATCCAGAATCAAAACGGAAGAGAATGGAATGGAAGCATCATGGTCCCCGCCACCACGAAAGTTCCTTGTGACTTCATCGCCCGGAAAAATAATGGCAACAGTGTCTTGGGATTCTGAGGGAGCTCTGCTTGTTGATTATTTACGACGTGGTCAGACAATAACAGGACACTATTATGGATAAGTCGTACCAAAAGTTCGTCAGGCTATAAAGCAAAATAGTATGGAGAATTGAAACGCGGCGTTCTGTTCCACCAAGACAACACTCCCACTCACAAGAGTTGTGTTTGTATGGCTGCTATCCACAAGGCTAAATTTGAAATTTTAGAACAACCCCCATATTCGCCAGATCTGCCCCCCAGTGACTTTCACCTGTTGCCAAATTAGAAGAATTAGAAGAAGGCTGCTGTGAATGCGTGGTTTGCAGTGCAGGACATTCAACCATTCAAGCTCTACATCATCGTTACACCAAGTGTGTTAACCTTTTAGAAGATTATGTTGAGAAATAAAGTTGTTTCAAATGCCTAAGTCATTTGTTTCTGTATCAGGAACAGTAAATGATGAACCACCCCCGCGTGTACAAAATTTTATTGTTTCATCCCATTGTCTAACACATTCTTTATACTTATTTCAACATATATTTTCCTTCTAGAATTATCTGAGGATGTAACAAGGTATTTTCTAATAAAATGTTTTACAGTATACAGGGTCTCCCAAAATGTATCGGCAATATTTCAAAGATGAATTCTAGAACTTATTTAGAGTCGAAAAGTCGAAAAATCCGAGTATGTCCTAAACGTAACCATTAACGAGTTATTGTTTATTTCATCATTTATGTGGTTACAATTTTAGTTCAACGAATTTTATGAAATAAATCTTTTTTTAATACAATTTTATTATTTTATGTACAAGAAATGTTCAAAATTATCTTCTTTGTGTTCGATACAAAAAGCCGCACGTCGCAGAAGAGATCGCTGCGTTCTTAATATGGTTGCTGGGTTATTCCTAATAATATTATTTGGCGTAATTCTTCTGCCGTATGCACTTTAGTTGCATAAACAATCTGTTTCATGTGACCCCAAAGATAAAAATGTAATGGTGTCAGGTTCGGCGAACACGGTGGCCATCTACGGGTTTTCCTACTCCAATCCATCTTCCCGGAAAATGTGCGTTAAGCCAAGCTCTAACACGAAGACATTAATGTGCTGGTGCCGCATCGTGCTGATACAACATTGCAGGTCTAATATTTAATGCAGTAATAAAGGTAAAAGTTTTCTAGAAAATATTCGTAATTCGCACCATTAAAACGGTGTGGCAGTTCAAATTGTCCAATTAAACGATCATTAAGAATACCAGCTATTATATTAACACTAAATCTATGTTGAAGATGCAAGCGTCTTCTTAAATGAGGATTTTCTGCAGCTTATTCATAACTATTATGATAATTATTAATACCATCTCGTGTGAAAGAAGCTTCATCGGTCGATAAAATATGCGGTAGGTTTTGATTATTTTGTACCCAATTACAAAATCTTAAACCAGCTTCAAAATCATTACCTAGAGCTTGAACTCTTTGGTAATGATATGGATGTAAGCGAGTACTTCTTATTATTCTCCAAACCTGGTTTCTACATATTCCAATACGTAATGCAATTCTTCGCACACTTAACCCTTTAACGG
This sequence comes from Limonius californicus, assembly GCA_014611495.1. Taxonomy (NCBI): domain Eukaryota; kingdom Metazoa; phylum Arthropoda; class Insecta; order Coleoptera; family Elateridae; genus Limonius; species Limonius californicus. The sequence goes on along the minus strand of JABXWE010040951.1, from coordinate 16,165 downwards.
CGGATTTTTTTTTGTAATCTTTCAAAACGTAAAATATCTTTAAACTTATTTATTAGTAACGTGTTACAAAGTACAAAACAAAAAAATCTCGTTTAATTAAAGAAAAAAAGGGTGTTACCGTACGGTAACGCTAGCAGAATGCATAGTACAAAAATGCATGCTATTTGTTATGAAATATAAAATTACATTCTAAACATAATCCAACCCCACATTTGATGCACATGGTGCGAACACTGGAAATGCATCCTTCTCCAGCGCAACGTTTCCTTTTTTTTTACCTTCGGTAGATAGTAGCAAATGGTCTCGTCGGTCATAACGGATATCATCAGATACTCTGTTCATAGATACACTTGATTTAGAAGTTGATGGTCGCCCAGCTGATTTCGGCGCCACTTTGTATTTAGTGAGGTACCCTTGGACTATCTCTCTTCTGAATTCCAACTGACTTAGCTGAGCTTGACCTTTTCGTTGCCGACTTATAATCCAAGCGTTGACTATAGCTACATCTAAGAGCCAAGTAAAATTTGGCCACCACCATTTCTTCCTTCTAATGCTGATGCGGTACCTAGATGTGTTTTCATCGAGCAGGTCTGTACCTCCCATATAGCGATTATACTCGGTAGTTACGAATGGCCTTTGCACTTGAATTATTTTCTTCTCTTTTTGAGAATAGTGCTTCACATTTCCAAGCGGTGCAATTCCATGACAGGTTGATGCAGTACTTACTACGTTATTATCCATCCATTTTACAACCATAATTCCATCCTCTTTGTCGATAGTGGATACTAAATCTCCTTTACTTTTACGTTTCATATCCTTCTTATGTAAGAGAAAACCGAATACCTAAAGGTTGTCCCGTCAACCTTTAGGTATTCGGTTTTCTCTTATATTACCTGTGGCATTATAATCCATTTCTTTTAGGTGAAACAGAGTATAGAATCCAGTGAACAAATTGTCGAAATAAAATTTGAAAGGAAATGTTGTATGTTCATCGGGAAATTCCTCTATCATATTGATTAGAGGAGCTGCACATTTGCCAAATTCACATTGATAATCGGCATTTCCCTTTGGATTGTTTCCCTGATATAGATCAAAATTGACCAAATATCTAGAGGGTGCGTTGAGACACCACATCTTGTTTCCAAATCTTATTGGTTTTCCTCGTATAAATTGTTTACCCGAGTGTCTCCCATAGTACTTGATCATGGATTCATCAAAGTCCAAATTTTCTTCTGGGATCCAATTTTTAATAAATTTATCCTTTAGCAGATTCATTAGAGGGCGTAATTTCCAGACTTTATCAGTCTTATCTGGTTTCGTATTATCGGCACAATGGAGATATTTCAAAATCAGTCTAAATCGGTCCTGCCTCATTGCTTCGCTGGCCATGAAGTTTTTCATGTCTGTCAGGCTGTCCCAATAAAAGTCTTTCCCTGGTAGTCAGTAAGGATAAGGATTGCAATAGCACACCTCATTTCTTCGATTGAAATTTTCGGATCAGGGTCGTTTATAAATAGGGCATATCTTTTAGATTCTTCCGCCAAAAATACGAAGATATCGTTGTCTATAAATGTTTCAAATATTTCCAAATTACTCATATTTTAGTGGAAAATCAATATTTGGAAAACTTCTAGCAGATGGAATAATATCTCCCTATTCCATGTAATCTTTTCAAATCCCGGTTGCCGAAAACTATGTTCCTGATTTTCTTGAGAATCTTTATTCGAATCATCAGATACGCCATAGCTATGATTATTTACGAGCATTATTTCAGCTCCTGCTAAAAGTTGTTGACCACTGAGGTTGTCTACTAAACCAGGACCATCCTCATCCCCAGAGTCCTCATCCGTAAGGACAGCTGATTCTGGTGGTTCAATAAAAATTTGTTCAGCTTCAATGTTTACAGCATAAGCAATTTGAAGGACCTCTTCTAGAGTAAAACCGCGTCTAGAAATACTAAAATAACTTATAAAATAGACATCGCGATTTTAGCAATTTTGTCGCCTAAGAACTGCTAGAGTTACCATATGGTAACGCCAGCAATAAAGTGAAAAAATCTAACCAGCAAATAAATAATCGACGACAAAAAGACATTTAATTGTTAAAATCATTACTCCTGATGAGTAAATTATATAATAACTTAAAAAATAAAATAGAATTGGTAAAACTCTACTTACTCTAGCCGAAACTCCATATTTCAGGCTCATAAAATACGACTCACTTTTGGAAACACAGTACGAAATAAAAATCAAAACATTTCTGCATCTGTTAATGACAATTGATAAAGCGCGATTTTATCTACCGGTTGGCATAACCTAACAAATTATTTATGATAAAATATGATAGATGCCGTCACTTCATTTAATATTACACGCGTTACCAAATGGGGGCGCTAGCCGTTGAACGGTTAAAAACGGATCTTCTTGTAATAAATCAAGAACTTGTTCATCATCGTTTGTAGGTCTACGGACAAAAACGGACTGCATGGGTTGCATTGAAAGTGCCACGTTCCCTCAGCTGACGACGTGAATTAAAGAAAACTGCACGCGTTCTATTGGGATATCTTCTACCATATTCTTGTTGTGCTGCTAAAGCATTTTCATTATACAGACCGTAAATATAATGAATATCTGCATATTCGTCGTTTGAAAATAACATTGGCATTGTGAATCACTTGTGAATTACGATGGGAATAAGGATACAAAAATGAAGCCAATAACTTCATTATCACAGTAATAAACTGACAAGTTACAAACAATAATTTGTTAAAAACGATATTCAAATGTTACCAAACAAAAGACGCCAGCATGGCAACTAGATCAGTATTTCAGAAATCCGTTGAATAAAAGTTTAGCCACATAAATTATGAAACAAATAATAACTCATTAACGGTTACTTTTAGGACATATGTTTGTATGAACTTTTCGACTCGAAATAAGTTCTGGAATTCATCCTTGAAATATTGCCGGTACGTTTTGGAACACACTGTATAACTAAGCCACCGAATAAAAAATATTTGTATGAATTGACTTATCGTATTAGAAATATGAGATGGCACAAAATACAAATCTAACCAATGGTTTATAAAGAAATCTAATCCAAAATGAAGTTCTGCGATGTCAGCGGGCAATCGCAACGTCCATTAGGGTTATGATAACAGAAGCATAAAGTTGCTTTTGGCAGAGCTAAACCGCCGTAATCCACTTTTGGGCCTAATACAAATTGGGCGAAATTTATCAGTTCCGATAATTTATTCCTATTACCCTTCTGCGACAGCACATATTTGCAGACTACTTGGGCGAACTTGTTTAATTTTGCCACAACCACAAAATTAAAGTAGCTATTTGAGCTAGGAAATTAAAATTGCTGCAAAGTCAACACTGTAAACTCGTTAGGGGTTGTTATGTGCCCTCCGTAAGTAGCAGTACGGGAAATAAATTGAATCAACCGGAAAATGGTTTAGAACCCCTATAAATTTGTAACGTGGAGCGTCGATAAATCTTTAAAATTCCCTTTGATAATTTTAATTCCTCGGCCTCATTTGAAAAACAATCACCAAAATCCTACCACTTCTGTTTGCAGCAGTTACTCCGAACAAGAACATTTCCCAAGTCCCTTCGTTTCCCTTTATTGTTTCTGGAAATGGGTAGAAAGCAAAAATAGCCGCGTGCGGTAAGCCTTGGAGGTTTCTGTGATTAAAAGGGATTATCTCCATGGGTATCTTTGTCCATTGTTTTTTACTTCGGGAGAGAGCATCTTTTTACGGCTCTCTTTGATTGCTTTTATCTTATAAACCGCTTTTAGGACCGGATGGTGAACACCGATAATTTTTCTGCAGATTTCGAGAAGCAAATACTTTGCTAAAACAACTTTATAAAAATTAATTCAAACAATTTACATCTCATTTATTTAAATGATAATCTGAGATTCTGAAGAGCTATTCACAAGACTACCCAGCACTTAATTGTAATTAAAGCAGAAATAAAAATGAGATTGAAGTAAATAAAAATGTAAATTAGAAATCCTTTCATTTTGCCAGATTATTCTAAATTAAAACCTGGGGGTACTATATTGTCCTGACATATATTTGCATAAGAAAACCTTGTTGCTGACTATAAACACAACTTTATTTTTCCTGCTCCAAAATTAACCTTCTCTTTAAAATATGGCTTAATTTTCTTTTTTTTGCTTACAGACCGCAAGTCTGCGTTTTTATTTCTCCTTTTGAGTTTTTGGGGAAGCTTAATTTTCAAAATACAAACTTATGTGTCTGTTGAAGGATAAGATCAGGATCTTTATGTTTTTTATGCCTACACTCCAGCAGAAGAGTACAACATTAGCAGTAATGGAACAATAAGAAACACCGAGTACGACATGTTTAGAGAGACTATAAATTTGTTTCACGCTTCCCACTTTCCAGCCAGTGAATCAGATAAAAAGGACGACAAAACTTCTTTGTGTCGCAACATTTCCCGTAAATTTACAGCAAACCGCTTTAAATTAGCTGACTGCCATACATTTTTTTCGAAACGCGTATAAAATAGTGACGAGGTGTGTTGTAAATTCCATAGACATGACATAAAAGACCTCATTGAAAATGTTTCATGCGAAAAATTTTCTGACACCGCTGCTGTAAACAAATTTATTGCCGTACATGGTGGAATATGTTGGCGAATCCAAACAATATTCCATATGAACACCAAGAGGAAAAGCAGCCATTCCTGTCGTCTTGCGAAAATTCGCACTTTAACAACTGAGTACTACACTGAGGCGATATTGACATGCAAATACTCCATAAGGCTTTCTCACTTTTTAAAATAACGTGTTTTTTAACTCAACGTCAAATTCGGCGCTGAAAAGTTCATTGTGACCCTACCACAGCTCAGATGTTTCAACCTAACCTCACTTTTTGCCTTTGTGCCGTTTGCAGTTGTTTACTTGGATTTCTTAGCTTCTTGTGAATTTTTAGCCTGCTGTTTAAAAAATCAGTTTTTTTCAAGACTAAATTGTGTATACCATTAGTGAGATACGTAAGTACGTACCGTTTATGTTTGAATAATACTAACTAAAACATAATCTTTCTTTACAGAACATCAATTACACTATCTGTAATCTCTACCTGCTGTTGTTTGTGTTTGGTAACGTAAATTCTTCAAATAAAATGCTTAAACTACAGGAACATAAAATTATTATAAGTGAATCCTATTTTTGAACGGTCGTCGAGTTGGTGGAGTATGGCAGTACTCTTGTTTTGAAAGGTTTCGCCAGGAATTTCCAAACCTGCTTATGAATTAAAATCTTATAAGTCGATTGCTATTTTTTTATTTCTAAAGGATAATGTATGAGAGGCCACTTTCGAAACTTAATCAAACGCTTGTCGTGCATGTTTAGTCTATTTAGCGCCGACCGAAAACAGTTCTTAGAATTCTTCGTTTGTAGAATGGCCCTTGAGGAAGTTCCACGTGTTAATTATTCTGGAATTCTTGCACCATATTTCGTCATGTGGTGAAACCTTCCAGCTGTTGGGGATTCGCACTGCGTTTTCTTGTGAGTCGATTTAACGTCTTCGTTCGACCCGGTTGCCTGTAAAAACTTCGGGGCCGATATCAAAACAAAGCAAAAGTGAGCGCTAGCTTCTGAGGGTGAACGCATGTGATTTGTGGAGACGGAGTTTTATGGCAGCGCCTCTGCTAAATTAATATATCGCGTTGTTTTCTTGCCTTGGGCAAAAGAATCTTCGACTTGTGTCGGATTAAAAATATTAGAGTGTTAGCTTTTTGTAAAGACAATTCAGTGAAATTGTTTTCTCGGCTTGTGTCGGATCAAAGCCTCCAACCCCGTGATTTCCTCCACTAAGCCGTTGTAAGTGATAATCCCGTACAGCGGCGGAGATTTTGGCTCCTGAAGTTCCCTTCTTTATTTCTATTCAAAGAAAGTCTTGGCCCGCAACGTTGCCTCCATCGTGATCCAGTCTTCAGGGGCGTGTCTGCGAATTTTGCTTGCTTCCCGAAGAATCTAAGAACACTCCAATTGTGCCTCTCTCTATTCCCTTCCGAAGAAAACTAAGGTAAAACTTGCCAATGTACTATACAGTGATTGTTTTCTCTTGTTCATCAGTGTTTCGTTAATAACTAAGAAATAGAACAGTTTAATTCCTTTGTAATATTAAAAGTAAGGCAACCTTCAGTTGCCCAGCATTTCATTATTCGCTAAGGCTAAATTTTATTTAATTTTTGCAAACTCGAACGTCACTGGCTGCGCACATCTATTTAATTAGTAAAAGAAGTACCGCAAGCCAGGGGAGGACGAGCTTTTCGCTTTGGACATTTCAACAATCCTTTTTTAGCCCATAGTTGTTTTCCTTGTTCGTTCTAAATTGCATTATTTGTGTGTTATATTTTACTCAATAGATTTAGATGCAGTTAAACCGCAGTACGATCTTTTATTCTGGTGTATTTTATTGTGTGCATGAACTTTGTAAGCTTTATATACACGAGGAAGCACAATAAAGGTGAGTCCGATTCCCGTAAGCTGCTGGCTTCTCGGCCTTCCGCGAGGACTGGTAATCTGCTGTGATTTAGAAGGTGGCGCTCACTAATTTTGACCTACGCTGTACATAAATACATTCGATTTCCCTCCCTTAAGTGTTTAACGTAAACCACCCCTACTACTCTGAGTTAAGCGGAAGGCATTTTCCATTTTTCCTGTTGCGAGTCGACGAAAAAGCTCGTTTTGCCCGTAACCGATTGAATCCAATTCAGGCAACGAAGGCAGCGGTCATCCGCTCCGAGAATGGAAGAAGTAATTGAAACTATAAGACAGATTATGGAAGATGTCCTTCGAACCTTTGTACGCCATTTGTCTCAACAAGTTCATTTGTCAGTTAGCACCTACCACAAAATATTAAAGAGTGATGTCCACTTTAATGCTTACCGTTTGCAGTCTGTATAATAATTCAAAGAAGCTGATTAACCTCAGCGTGTCGAATATTGTCAGTGGTTCCTAAATATCCCAACGACGATATATTGGAGAAATTTTTTTTACGGGCGAGGCCTGGTTTTATTTAGATGGATACGTTAAATCGCAAAACATGCGTTTATAGGGTTCGGAGATTCCTAAAACAATGCAGTGTGGGCGGTCATTTTAAGGCATACAATAGTTGGACCATACTTTTTTTAAGGTAAAAGTAAGACAAATGAGTTTATTTGTTGATAAATCAACGAAAATTTTTTCAGGCACTTTGAATGCAGGAAGATTTCGAGGAGAGATTTTACGGCCCTTTTTCGAAGAGCTTCAGGAAGATGAACTCAGATTTGGTTTGTTCCAACAAGACGAGGCCGCTGTGCAAACAACACATGGGGGTCCGGCAAGGAGGTATGATGTTTTTGACAAGACTCTCTCACATTTATTTTCGAACCAATTTCAAAATTTATTGCTTTCATACATTACTGGTACATTGCGATTTAAGAACACGTAATGAAACATAAAAAAAAAATCAACTGCGAAAAATCACATCAATTAGGTGGCGTCCATTTTTGTCGAGGCATTCTTGCAGACGGGTGGCAAAATTGTCCATACTCCTTCCAAACATGGCACGCGGATCTCTTTGAATTTCTGGCATTATGTTTTCGGAAAGCCCTCCAAAAGTACGTGGTTTGTTTATGTAAACTTGAGCTTTTAGGTAGCCCCATAAAAAGTAGTCACAAGGTGGCAGGTCCGGTGACCGTGGAGGTCACCCCACATCCCCACGCAATGAAATCAGGCGTCCTGGGAAATGTTGTCTTAAAAGCCATTGTTGCTCTTGATATATGGCAAGTCGCCCCATCTTCCTGAAATCAAACTGTGTAGAGGTTGACGCGTCGTCTTCTTAGTTCTGGCAGGAAATAATTACGCAACATGGCAAGGTAGCGATCTGTATTAACAATCACTGTTCGTCCAAAAAAATAAGGCCCAATAATGCAGGTTCGAGATACGCCACACCAAACAATTACTCTATCGCAGTGCAGAGGTTTCTGATGCAGTTGTTGCGGGGTTGTGGGTGCCCAGCACCAAAAATTCTGTTTGTTTACCATCCCCGATAAATGAAAGTGGGCCTCGTCGGTCGTAATCAAAACAATATCGCTTCTGCGAACCTATGTGGTCTCACGTCGTTTTGCCGCTGTTCTTGAACAATCATAATCTTATACGGATGGAAATGAAGATCCAAATGTAAGATTCTACGAACTGACCTGTCTGATATCCGAAGAGCACGTGCGTGACGTACCACCGCACGAATAGGGTTGACTTCCACCGTTTGTCGCACTCTTTCAAGGTTTTCCGCAGTCCGTACAACTTGATCTCCTCCCCGTGCAGTCCCCGGTCTCAAGGATCCTGTTCTTTAAAAACTATTTACCCACTTCATAATGGTATCCCATTTTGGAACAGGACCATGACGACCAACATTAAAATGGTTTCGAAATCGTCGCTGTGTGAGCACCTCAGAACGACCCGTTTCAATGAAGGTGTTATAAACAAACATACGACGTGCTACAGACCAAGGCTCCATTGCTCCATGGCATCTGTCGACCAGTAGATATCTAACATTTCGAAAACATTCGGTCCACCCAAGGGCGCGTGACAGTCTTTTCAAAAACACCATACCTCCTTGCCAGACCTTGTACCTTTAATATAGGTAATACGAGAATTTTTCGAGAGACTGATTATTAGTAGAAACACACCATTACCTTATTTTGTCAGATCCTGCGACCTCACGCCAAGTGATTTCTTTATGTTGCCATATTTAAAGAACTTCATTTTCCAGCAACCAATACATGATCTGAATGAATTGCTGCACAGAATATTGAAAAAAAATTAATTAAATTAATAACCATCCGTGTGTTAATAAATGTCAGCAATGGGAAGACTTCGAGCGTATCTGGGTGCAGGCGGTGAACATTTCAATCATTTGTTATAAATTCTTTGTTTATTGCAATTAATACCAATTATGTTATTATAATTTGATGAAAATTTATTGTGTAAACGTTGATATTTCAATGGTTGCTTGTCAAATCTGTTTGTAAAAGTAGGGTTAGGTACATTTTGTGATATCTTCACAACGAACGTTTCAAATTTAGAATCATAATATATGATTTTCAGTTCTAATAGAGCACAGAAGGAAAAAGCGGAAGAGTAAACACAAAATGCTTGCACGAGATAGGTTGAGAAAATAAGACAAACATGAAATACAGAATCACAGGGTGGATCGTAAATGCTTACTATTATGTGTATTAATTTAATTTAGGTATAGAATGTGTATATTTTGGCGCTTCAAATCCATATAAAAATGTAAGCTGTGCTTTGGCCGGCCTCGGTGGTCTAGTGATTAGCGCATTTACCTTTAGATCCGAGGGACGCGTGTTCGAACCTGGCTGAGATCAGCGAGATTTTTCTAGCGGGGAAAAATCTGAAAATACACCTTCTGTCGGATAAGAAGTAAAGCCGTAGGTCCCGTGCCACTGCGATGTGTGACACGGTAAAAATCACTACTGGAGTTGGAATTACTCCAGATAGGCAAAATTCTTAGTTAGGGTGTACAATGGGCCAAATGTGGCCTAAGTGCATAGAGATGCTTGGAAACCTCGTCCTAGATCTCGCTCTTTCAAAGCAAGTAAGCAAGTTGTGTTTTTGAAGCATAACCAAGCTGAATAAAATCTACATTTGTGCGTACCTAGTCGAGAATTTCGGGTCGCATCTTGACCTCAAGAGCATAACGAAATACAAGGACACGGGTTTTAAGTAATTTTGTTGGTGTATCATGATTGTGTTGATGTACAGTAGAACCTCAATTATCCGACACTCTATTACTCGGCACGTTCTATTATCCTTCTAGGTCAGCGTAGTGGAGCAATTAAGTAAAAGAAAATTACTGAGTAGGTACGTTAAAATACAATATTTGCCATATATTGTATGTATATTATATACATTCTATGTATATTTTATTATGTATTAATTATGCAATGGTAAATATATACAATCAAGAGTAATATATTGTATAATTACGAAAATAAGGCAAAATTTAAAAAGTTTCTATTATCCGTCTATTGCACATATAGGTAATCCCCCTAACGGATAATTCAGTTTCTACTGTATTTAATTTAGCTATTTAATTATAGTGAATCTAGTGCACTAATGATTGAGTAAAAGCTGTTCAGAATGTTATTCTGGTATGTAACTACAATGAGATAAAGTGTTAATGTGATCAGTATTGCTCGTTGTACGAGTGTGGTTGCGATTGAGAGCTTTCGGAATTTGGCCAGATGATATTGAAAGCATGGCTCACACTAATGAATTACTAAATGGCAGAAATAGCGTACATGACATAGGATGAATATGAAAAAGCAGCGGAGGCCAAATAACAAAATGAAGAAGCAGTAAGCACTCCAACTTATGAATACGTAAAAGACGCTACAATAAAGATGAAAAATGAAAAATCTCCAGGAACAGGCGACAGGCTGAACTGTTACAGTATACTGCCAGAGGCCTTATAGGAGCAATACAACTGGCAAATAGAAGAGCTGCCTGAAGAATAAAAATATGGTGTTTTATGCCCGATCCCACAAAGGGGACAAGCTAGATTGCAACAACTATAGGGACATCTGCTTACTGAATGTCACATATAAAGTATTCACACAGTTAATAAATGAATGTACGAATGACAGCTCAATCGAAACAAATAATCGGTCAATATCAAGCAGGATTTAGAAAAGAACTATTCGTCAAATATTTACACTCAGGCAAATATTAGAAAAAAAACTATATACTTACTATTAGCAAGCATAGCATCCACCATATCAAAATTTGGAAAACTCTACGCCAGTTTGGATTCCCTAATAAACAGGTATATACAAAGTGATTTTTTAAAAAGTCAATTACAGTAGCCTAGGGATTGTCCCGTCTATATTAAGCTTTAGAATCTGACAATATGAAAATTGAAACAGAAAGAAAGAAATCTTGACGAAAAACCTGTAATTTACTTACCTTAATAAATTACAAATCAGTTGCAACTAAATACTTGTTCATTTTCACATTTTGTTGGGCCAAAATTTTGAACTACCTGAACTGTCACACAGTTTGACATACAGGTAAATGTCATCAAAGCTCATTACAGCTGACTGCAGACGGAATAGCTTTTTTTCTAGGCTTGTTGCAATTGACTTTTTAAAAAATCACTTTGTACCATTAATAAAGGCTACTTCTCTTTGAGTTCCGTGACCGCATTGCAATCGTTGAAGATTATGTTAACTATCATGTTGGAGATCATAATTTTGTTCATAGCTGCCCAGAATAATTGTATTGTGGACTGTCCAAACCTGATATTGCCTGATATTCTTCAACCACAAAGTTCTTCGTCTGCCAAGGCCTCGTTTACTGTTGATTGTTTTTAACAAAGAGATGTAAGATGTCGTTCTTCTCTTGATGTCGCTTGCATGGCCAAAGTATTCCAGTTTCCGTCTTTTAATGGTTTTGATAATCTCAGTTCCTTTTCTCAAGCGACCAAGTAGGTACCCCTGATTTCTCACGCTGCCCGTCCAGCTAATTCCCAGTAATATGCGATACGTCCACATTACAAATGCTTTAAGGAGCTTAAGCATCGCTTGCGTAAGCGTCCATGCTTCCACCCCATATAAAAGTAGCGGGAACACGTAACACGGCACTTTTTGCATTCGTAACTTTAGGTTCAGTTCATGGCTGCACAGTACCTTTTTTATACGGATTAAGGTTAATCAGGCTTTCTCTATTGGGATTTTGATCTCAATGGCTACAGTAATTGAATTTCAAATGTACCTAAATGTAAGACTGGAAAGTCAAACGAGGACTGAAACAAGGAGATATTATGTCGCCACTGTTTTTCAATTTGGTACTGGAAAAGGTAATAAGAGCGGCTAATCTCAACCCAGATGGCACAATATTCTTAAGCGATGCCATGTCATAGCTTTAGCTGTCGATGTTTCCATCCTTGGTAGAAGAAATCAGTACATAGAAGAAATACCTATGCAGTGAAATAGGATTTATTGGTAAGCTGTGTGATCTCACGATTAATAAGAGTAACATATGATATCGCAACACCAAAATCAAAGAAAAGTGACTATAGTAGATAAGCGTTTTAAAATAGTATACGAGTTCAAATACCTGGGAACTATAATCACTGAAAGCAACGACATAAATAGATTAATTCCCAAGTTACTGGAAACCGCTGATTTTATGGTCTATGAAGCATTATTAAATCAAAATAAGTATCCAGAAAGATAACTATATAAATCCCTCATCAGGCCAGTAGTGTATTACGGATGCGAAACCTGAACGTTAACCAAGAGAAAGGAAGAACTGTAAATAGATTTGAAAGGAAGATTTTTGGGTTCGTGTTTGATAGAGAGCTGAACGCGTGGCGACCGCAAGTGAACCATGGAGAAAGAAATCTTAATAATAACCAAAATCTTCTAAGGTGGATAAAAACGCAGAAAATTAGATGACTAAAATATGTGTGGAGAATGCAAGAACGACGTCACTTAAGAGGCCGATTACATGACAGATGGAAAAACAACCTAAGCAGTGACTTAAATCAAGTTAGAAATTGATCCGCTCTAGCTAGCGACAAAAGCAGATGGAAGGCCGTTGTGGAAGAAGCCAAAATTCTACAAGGACCGTACTGTTGTGTGTTTGTTTGTACAAGAGTGGCTAGCTATGGTGATTTATAAGAATTGCAAACTGGTGTCCTAGGTCCGAAAATCTTGTGTTGCAAGTACATGCTAGGTAATAACCACAGGTGTCACAGAAACTTAAGTAAATGACTCTCTTCTTCTACTGGCTCTTTCAGAACACATAATTGCGACCGGGTACCTACACTCCAAAATCCTGTGTTACATATATATGCATCTGCTAGGAAATTCTCACGTATTACAAAGACTTAGGTGGATAGCTACATCCCCTATTAACCCTTTCAGGGAAGCAGTAGTACAGCTAGTTTTCAGGTATACAAATGATATTAAAACAGAAGTTATTATGGACAATGTTAATTAACAATCATTAGAACATACCAATCAAAGGGTTAATCATTTGATCCAAGTGTTACCAACAAACTGCCCATTCAATCAAGTAAAGGGGATGCTCCCACACCGGTGAATTACACTAAACTACTTAATAGCAGCAACAGATTGGCGAATCCTTTGTTTGTTTCATGTTTCCATAAGTGGCGTCGCTAAATACGACCCTCGTCTATCATTGACGCATGCACGCTTCAATTCCAACACTCAATCCCTACGACAAGTACAAAGAGGATATGTGGAACTTGGTTTCTGCGAAACAGTCTCGTTTATTAGTTGAATAAGAACATTCAGCAAAATCGCTCCTAATGATACATGTAAAACCTTAGTAAGTTAGGGCAAACAACATGCATGGCTCTGAGTACAAAACAATTATTTTTTTAATTTTTCTGGTGAATTTTGCTGTGTAATTGTGAAATTTTTGCAAATGCCCAATTGGAGGGGTGAGGGTGCTCTTTTGGGTTTATTTTGGGGTGTATAAATTTGAGGGATTTTTGTAGGATTTGGCACAACATTTTTGGAAAATCAAAATGTTGTTGATTTTTAAGCCTTTTTGATGTTAAGCTTTTTCTGATGAATTTTGCTATGTAATTGTGAGATTTTTGCAAGTGCTCAGTTTGGTGGGAGGAGAGTACTTTTTTAAGTTTATTACGGGGTTTTTAAAAATTACAGATTTTGTAGGACACCAAGTCAAATCAGCATTATGATTCTCCAAAAATCTTGTTTCGCGCAAAATTTTTGGAGATGGATTTTCGTATATAATTGTGAGATATTTGCAAGTGCCCAATTTGGCGGTAGGTACTTTTTTGGGTTAACATCAGCGTCTTTAAAAATGAGGGACTTTTGTTGGATTTAGCACAAGATTATTGGAAAATCAAAATGCTGATTTTTAAGCCTTATGGGCTTTAAGCTTCTTCTGATAGATATTGCTATGCAATTGTGAGTTTTGCATGTATCCAAATGTTCCTGTCCAGACGTATCATATCATATGCTACTTAAGTAGGTAAGTAGCAGCATATTGGTGTATATGTTGCCCTTCAAACATTGATTCAGATAGCATTTTAATTAACGAGGTTATTCGTGGGTAAACTGTGATAATATTTAAAGTAAATATTGAAACAATTCAACACCTGAGTCTTTGCATAGTTAGAATATAAATTGACTATGAATATATGCATAGATCTCTACAGGCCTTGTGGGCCCAAGGCTTTTGTCTAATTAAGATGGAGTTGTCGAAGTATTAAAATACAGAAGCTAATCTCACTTTCTTTAGCCATTATTCCACAACACATGTATTCTTCACAATCTCCCTCAGTAGAGTATACTTTAATTATCTATTACGTACAAAAGTCTTTATCATTTTACACCACCTTTTCCACTGTGGCGGCGACCCCTGGGGTTTCGACGCCTACCGCCCAGCGATACCTAGCTTAAGCCGGACATACTACAATAACGCACTTTGCAGTATCGCGACAATGAAGCACTTAGGTCCTGGTGCTAGCCAGCGGATTGCCGCTATTGTAAATAAAACTCACAGCTGCCTTCCAGAAATTACTTCCGTGGGAAACTTCTAGCGAGGCAGCTTCCACCCCTTCTACGAAGCTGGAAAGTTGAACCACCTAGGTGCACCATGAAGAAAAGCCAGTTCACTTGGCCGGCTCTTAACGTTCACTTCTATATTTAACTTGTAAATAATCACGTGTACTTTTAACTGTAAATATATAATAATAAATTAGGTTAATACTTACTGACTCTTTATCTATAGTGCAAGTATTTACCAAACCACTATTTTGCAATTGCCTTTCAATAAGGTAAAACTTATGTGGGTACGAGGCCACAGAGGATTTAGGCATGGAAGGAGATGAAATAGCAGATAAACTAGCACAGTAAGGGTCTGTAACACCATTCACATGGTTTGAACCTGTGGTTTGGCCTAACTGAAAAGACAGTGGAAGGACCAGTTGAATAATGGACTTTAACCAACCAAACATCCGGAACACTGTAGACTAACTTTGACAATGATAAAGTAACGCTATGATGGGCAAACATTCCCACAAGCCAAGAGCGTTTCCAGTGGGGGACGGGAGGCAAGGGAGCAGCTGCCCCCTTCCAAAGTGGAAAACATTTAAAATTTTCTATATTTGAAGCTGGTGATCTTTGTGCTGACAATTCATGTATATTACTTGTGATCCCACGAATAAGATAAGAGTGTTCTATTTTACTTTTTTTTGCACGGGTATGGATATTATTCTATAAATCGCAAGTATAAACCTTGTTACATACAGAACCTAAAACAGAATAACAGATGAAATGTTACGTGTTTTCGGGTAAAATTACATAAGACTACACAAGCTAAAATGACATAGTATGTCATTTTACCCAACCACACTGCTTGTACTCAATATTAGAATTAAGATTTTAAATTTACCGCCTATTTTGTTTATGGGGGTTACAGCCCTCGATCGGGTAGCGAGACTGGCCGACCCCTTTCGAGCACGTGCAGACTGCTCATTGCTGTACACACTTGCATTTTGTACGTTGTAATGTTTATGTCTTAGTTGGCACGGGCAGAGCACCCGTTTGCCCAACTCTTATGTTTATATTTAAAATAAACGTTTGCAACCAATATAAAATTTGAATTATTGAAAACCAAGCTGATATTAACCATTTGGTCAATGCGAACCGGATTGGAAGCAGCATAAGAAGTTGTAATAATTAAGCCGAAATACAGTCCACACGAAGCCAAGCCATATAGCGCGGGAAGTAGGGCCGATTAGCAGACACCACCTGCTGCCGCACCTGCAAGGATTTTCACCGCCGGCGTATACCGTAGGAATTTTGCCATTTCAAACTGCTGGAGCCGCTCGCATTTGTACTGCAACGCCGCATTCCCGTAAGTTTTGCCTTCCTACGTGTTTTCCTTTGTTTTTATTTGTTTTAAAAAATAAAATAAAATAAAAATCAGTTACAATGACTGAACAAGCGCAAAAACTTAAAAATTTGCGTTATCGCCGAGGCTCTCTCAAATCTCGTATAACAAATAATGCTAATTACTTATGCCAAGTCAAAAGCGAAGTAGACTATTT
>JABXWE010040949.1:0-11019 GCA_014611495.1 Limonius californicus | reverse complement strand
AGATATCTGCGACAAGATGCAAATTTTTGAAAAGCTCTTAATTATATTTATTATGAAATGTAAAAATATATAACAAGTGTTTCCTATAAAATACCAACGCGAATGCAATATCCAGTACGAACTGTTAGTGTCTTATTTTTTTAGGTATACTGATATCTAACACTACTTAAGATATCTTGGATAAAATGGGAATATTTGAAAAGCTCTTAATTATATTCTACTTAAGATATCTTGGATAATATGGGAATTTTTGTAAAGTTCTTAATTAAATTATTATAAAATTAAAAAAATATATAACAAGTGTTTCTTATAAAATGCCAAAGTACGAACTGTTAAGCGTCTTTTTTTAAGTATACTGATATCCAAAACTGCTTAAGATATCTGGGATAAAATGGGAATTTTTGAAAAGCTCTTAATTATATATATTAACAAACAAACAATATACCCAGTGTTCTCTATAAATTATCAAAGCGAATGCTACATTCAGTACAAACTGTTGGTATCTTAATTTTTTAAATATATCAATGTCTCCAAAACTACTTAAAATCTAGATTAAATTAAAAATCGAAAGTTATTAATTGTCTTAATTGTAAATTCTAAAAGCATGCAATATTTCCTGATAAACAGAAGTTACAACCTGCACGAAAAGTCAAGTATGAATATCTCCATAACTACTTAAGATACCTGGGAGAAGTGTTTTGAAGAGAGCCCTTTATTTGGAAAAATCCTGCATGAAACTGTAATATACTAGAAAGTATTAACAATGAGCGAACTATTTGGGCTTCTGAAAAGGCTTTTAGTACAAAATATTAAATTATACAGACTGTTTCATGTAAAATACGAAAGCTAATGGCGTATCCGGTATGCAACATTATGTAAGATATGCTAATTTTTCGATATCTGGAAACCGTTTGAGGTAATTCGTTTTTATTTGATCCTAGGTCATAATGTTTATATAGATTCTGGTCTCGTATAACATTTTAAGAAAATTTTAATTTCATTTTAAGAACGTTCTAATTACAAAGTATAAAAAACAATGATTTCGGTATTGTATTTTACAAATATCATGGATGCATGTGTTCTATTCTAAGTTATCAATTTTTTCTCAAGTTTTTCTGCAGCATGAAAACATTACGGCATTTTCTTTTCCTATACAAAACGCCACAAGGCTTGAAATTACAATGTAGATTGAAATATACAGGGTGATTCAAAAGGTGTCGTCCAAACGTTAAGGTGTAATTGGTGATGTTAAAATAAGTAAAAAATGCCAATAAATTCATACCCGATTCACAGTTGTTTTCTAGTTATAACAACATTTTTATTTTTAATAAACAGCATATACAATTTAAAACAAATTTAAAATAATCACAAATGTTCAAAATATCCACCCTGTACTTGTATACAAAGTTGACAACGCCGATGCAGGGAATCTTGAACATTCCTCAGCTGTTGAGGATCTCTTCGAATATCCGCAACAGATTCATTTATTCTAATAACTAAGTCGTCCCTGTTTTGAATTTCCGTTGCAAAAACTTTTTCCCTTAATGCACCCCACAAGTAAAAATCTAGTGGAGTAATATTAGGCGAACGAGTCGGCCATGTTGCTGGACCTCCTCTACCAATCCAGCGTTATGGGAAGTTACGATTTAGCCAATCTCTAACCTGCCGTGAATTATGCAACGGTGCCCCATCATGCTGGTACTACATTGACCTTCGCACATCAAGAGGCACATTTTCTAATAGCTCGGGCAAGGTATTATCTAAGAAATCTAAATATATGGCACCATTAAACCGATGTGGTAATACATAAGGTTGGATACAATACCGCCCCAAACGTTAACACTGCAGCGTTTTTGAAAAGCAGTTGTGAATATAGAATTAGGGTTTTCGAAATCCCATCATCATCATTGTCAGCATTTATAAACTCCATCTTTGGATATATGCCTCTCCAAGAATCTTCCATCCGCTTCTGTCTAGTGTTTTGCTCATCCAGTGTGTTTTAGCAATCTTTTAAATGTCGTCTTTCCATCTTGTCTTAGGCCTACCTCGATCACGCGTTCCCACTCTTGGCCTCCATTCCGTCACGTTTTTTGTCCATATATCATCCGTTGTTCGCATAAGGTGTCCTGCCCATTGCCACTTCTTTTTAGCTACGTATTCAGCAATGTCTGTTACTTTAGTCTTCTTTCTAATTGTTTCATTTTTGATTCTGTCTTGTAACCGTATCCCCACCATGGATCTTTCCATTTTCCTCTGGGCCACCCTTAATTTTTCCGTATAACCTTCTGTGAACGTCCCCGTTTCGGCTGCATATGTCAAGGTTGTTAAAATGCATTGGTTAAATACGTGTGTCTTGAGATGTTGTGGAAAATCTGATTTAAATACCCGCCGAAGGTTACCGTATGCGGCCCATCCTAGTCTTATTCTCCTTAGTATCTCATCTTGTTGGCAATTTTTTGTAAATGATATTTGTATACCTCGCCGTTTTCTAGTTGTATTGGTGTAGCTGTTCCCGTGTTACTCATAATTTTAGTTTTTGGTATAATTCATGTTAAGTCCACATTGTTGAGCTGCTGTTTTTAACTCAGTGACTAGTTTGTGTAGGTCTTCCATGCATTCTGCGATCGGTACTATATCATCGGCGAAGTGGAGGTTATTTATGTATCTACCATTTATATTAACGCGTATGTTGTTCCATTCTAGGGATTTAAATATCTTATCGAAATCCCATTGATGCATATATGCCTGTTGTTGATACCATTCCGTGTGCACTGCGATTCATCCGTCCAGCGAATTTGACTTGAAAATTCTGCATTGTTTGCGGTGACATCTATCAACTATTGACAAAACTGTAGGCGCTTCAAATTATCACTATCATGTAGATTTTGTACATATTGTATATGGTAGGGATATAAGCTGTTTGTTTCTCTTAGTATTCGTCGATGGGTTTTGCTGGACTGCGTCAATAATGTCAGCATTATTGTCCACGGTATTTCTTCCAACATGATGAGGTGGTCTAACCATACCTGTTTCACACAAATTTCGGTGCAACCGTTCAAATGTTTGGTGGTCAGGCTGTCGCCGCTGAGGATACCTTCTCCGATATTCTACCACAGCTGCACGAGCATCCTCGTTGCAACAGCCATATACAAAATGCATTTCTGTATATTTACGTGTAGAAAAAGATTCCATCACTTAGAAAACTACAATAATTCAAGCTTGAAACACCTTCTGTCATAACAATGATAAAAAAAATGAAATCCTCTGTGACTAGGTAACGGTTGTAAATAAGACATGGGTTTATTAACATTTTTTGCTTCGTGTAGCATCTCACATCACACCTTTTGGATCACCCTGTATAAATTAAAACAAGAAAATTTAAGACTGCAGTAAAATGCCGACTAAGAACGTACTAAAACTTTAACATTAGTGAAACGATAAGTGTGGGAAAAATTCGATACATTTTTCTTAAACAACGGTAGGGCAATTTTTGATGAAAACGGCAACGAAACGACTTTATCTCATTATCACAAGGTAATTAAAAAAATTAATAAATTGGTAGGAAATTTTTAGGTGTAAGGTAATTTTCGAACTTAATAAGAGCTAATAATTACAGGTCTGTCAAAATATCAATAAATCTTCGTCATTAAAATGTGAGAATAAAAATTTTACCAAAACCATTAACGGGAACTAACAACAGAAATTGCCGCTAATTATGATACAGTTGTAGGCAATTTAGAGATTTTGTTAAAAACCGCTTCCCTTTAAGAGCCACCTTACAACGACCCTGGTCTGTCTTATCGGTTTTTCAAGCTCCGCTCTAAAACCAACTGCATTTTTGAGATAAACTCCTTCGAAATCGTATCGAAATGGATTTTTTTGGTATTTTTATACTCTATTCTAGATTATAATTAAAGTTATTTCGAAAGAGGCTATTCAATATTCAGAGGCTGCTACAGTTTCTCACATTTTAATTACAAAATAGAAGTAATAAATTTAATTGCTACCTATAATAATATATTCTTGAAGCTGCAGGTAGTAAAAACATTTTAGGTGGGATTAAACTTGCACGCCCTGACTTTCAAACCATGAAACTACTTTTTATCTTTTACGACATTAAATTAGTATACGAAGTACCGAAGGAATCAATGCTTGTTAGTCGGAAACTTCACTTTTTAGATTTCAGAGTATTTATTCACCGTGAATGCGTTGGAAATGATAAGTTTTATTATAGAATTTCGGTTTCGGACTAAAAATAAATCTACTCATTATTCAACTCATGCCAAGTAGAACAAATTTACTACAGACTGGAAGGTTGGTCTTGTGGAA
The DNA here is from genome assembly GCA_014611495.1 of Limonius californicus. Classification (NCBI taxonomy): domain Eukaryota; kingdom Metazoa; phylum Arthropoda; class Insecta; order Coleoptera; family Elateridae; genus Limonius; species Limonius californicus. The sequence goes on along the minus strand of JABXWE010040949.1, from coordinate 6,690 downwards.
ACATCTTATCCCGCGAGCGTTTAGAATATTCGTTACGAACATAATAACTTTTTGATCTCGAATCGACATCCATTTTCAACTAGGTTAAGTCCGTTATTGTTTATGAAATTCTAAGCAGCCCTTCCTACTCTTTTTAGAGTAGTGACAACTAATGCGAGCATTGGAGCGTTAATACACACAATTTTCCGGGCTAACATCACGGGGTGTATTATACGCCTTCCGTTCCTTTGAAAGGGGTGAAAGAGACCGTCTTAAAGTTTTCGTGATTTTAGGCGTGGAAACTCGGTGTGCCCGCGATTATAAATAAAGTTTTTGTGCTCAGAAATTACCAACCGGAACTAACGCCTCTGTAAGTTTGCAGAACCCACAATTTCATACGAACATGTAAACCTACTATAGGCAAGGTGCTTCTTAATTGTAATACAGTACCTATGCATTTAAGAGATGGTGTCAGTGCGCTCTTGAGAAAGCATTAGCGACGTTAGTGCTTCAACAAAAACATCTTTTGAATCTTCTGAGCAGCATGTTTCAGCTCTCACCGACTCCGTTAAGAGCAACCGCGTAAAACAATGTAATTAGCCCATACAGTTTGAATAAGTCGGGCTTTCTGCACTTTTTCAACTTCAAGAGTGCTAGAAACAATGGAATTTCGAATCGTCGCAGCTGCGCCCATTTGCAACGGCATTTCCTGCTAGACTTTATGACCTATCGCCGCACCAACTTTTTTCCACTCCACTTCTGCTTCAAATTTGTACAACCTTTCCATTGGTTCATTTCAAAACACCTTTGCTGTTTGAGAGCACCATCAATCCCGTTTCGACCACTCACATTCAACCTGCGAGTGAGTCAATACATTTTCAATATCAAGTCCGGCGACCCAAAAGGCCAGGCTACAGTTTGAAATCAAACAATAATAATCATTGTAAATGTTGCAATTAATTCGTTATAGTCAACCATGCATTTACCTAAATTTTGTTGTAACTTTTATTATAATTCTCATGTACAACACGGTTTACTGTTTAAAGGCACAATCACCCCTTAGTTGACCTATCTACCACTTACACTTCGTTTCATATGAAATGCACCAGCCATTAAAAATAAAGCTACGGGTTTGAAACTTTGCTAAAATAATGTTTCATTATTGCGTATGAAATGATCAGGTTTTCATAAAAAAAGATTAACAATTATTAAAAAACAATGAAAACAACCAAAACAAAATTAATAATGTGTAACATCGCCATGAACAGCAATGCAAGCATTTACTCGTCGTGGCATGCTTTCTATCAAGTGGTCTATGTTCTCCTGGGGTATCTCGTTCCATACAACCTCAAGTTGGTGTCTCAGCTCGTCTAAGTTGTTAGGAGCTCTTGGCAATAATCTTAGTCGCCGGCCCATCATGTCCAAAGAAGTTGGATCGGCGATAAGTCCGGTGACCGTGCAGGCCAGGGTAACATTTGCAATTGTGCTTGTTGGAGGTACGTTCTGGTAATGTTTGCAGTGTGTGGACGTGTGTTATCCTGTTGGAAAATACTGTTTGGCAACGTCTGCATGAACAGTACTAACACCGGTTCCAGGACATTATGAATATCGCAAAGAGTATTTAAAGTGCCTGGAACGAACACAAGAGGTGATCTTCTACCGAAACAAATCGCACCCCAAACCATAACTCCAGGTGTTAAAGCTGTATGGCGTCTTTCAACAAACTCTAGATTTCGTCTTTCTCCTCGATATCGACGTACTTTCCTACGGCCGTCATTTGCCTACAAACAAAATCTTGATTCGTCACTGAAGACAATGTCGTTCCATTGCTGATTCCAATGCTGCCGCTCTTGACACTAAGCAAGCCCAACAGTCTTGTAATGTGCATTTAAAGGGAGCCGTTGGAATGGACGGTAGGATTGCAGTCCAAAAGAAGAGATTCTTCTGTAAATTGTTGCCACTGACAGGCGGCGGTGAAGAGCTCGCATCCAGTCTACAGCAACAGACCTTGCTGTTTGAAAGCGGTATCGTGTAGCCATTCTTCGAAGAAGTCGATCTCCACGAACATTACTGCTACGTGGAGGTCTACTAGCTGGACGATGTCGCTGAATGCCTTCTTCTGACCAAGCAGACCATATTCGGCAACTGTAATGTGGTCCCGATTTACCCTTCTACCAATTTCACGAAAAGAAAGTCCAGTTTCTTTCATGCCGATAATTCGAGCTTTATCAAAATCGGGAATGTGGTTAAAATTTCTACGTTGTCGTACTGGAGGCATTTTAAAACATTAAATTCTGTCACAAAATATAACAAAATCTCAAAACAACTAATTAATGTTTACTAAATATCGTTTTGTTTCTAAGGAACAAGTTGATGAGAAAGAGTAGACGAACACCGCAACCACTTGTGATCGTTTCATACGTAATAATAAAATATTATTTTAGCAAATTTTAAAACACGTAGCTTTATTCTTAATCGGTGGTGCATTTCATATGATATGAAACTGAGCATATATCTACTCCAAAAAGAACAAATAAATATTCAGAAATATACAGAAGAGGTGTTTACTAACTTTCAATTGAGCTATCAAGTCGGACGACCCAGGAGGCCATAGCCCCTGGCTTGAAACTATGACATTTCTCGAGATGTTACAATATATGTATGTGTACTGTTTAGGAATACGCTCAACTTTCTATTGACCATTTAACTAGATATTCCTGCTTCAAACAGTACAAATAAAGAGTTATAAATCTGTAGAGGTAGGTACAATTTCAGTGACTTTCAATTTAGATATCAAGTCGGGCGACCCAAAAGGCCACGCTACAGTTTCAAATCAAATAATAACAATCATTGTAAATGTTGCAATTAATTCGTTATAGTCAACCACGCATTTACTAATATTTTGTTTTAACGTTATTACAATTCTTATGTACAACACAGTTTACTGTTTAAAGGCACAATCGCCCCTTAGTTAACCTATCTACCACTTATATCTACTCCAAGTAGAACAAATAAATATTCTGAAAGTTTCAGAAGAGGTATTTATTAACTCTCAATTGAGCTATCAAGTCGGACGAACCAGAAGGCCAAAGCCTCTCTCTTAAACTGTGACATTTCTCGAGACGTTACAATATTTGTATGTACCTACACTGTTTAGGAATACACTCAACTTTCGATTGACCTTTTTCCTACATATTCCTGCTTCAAACAGTTCAAATAAACAATTATACATCTGTAGAGGAACACTTTCAATGACTTTCAATTTAAATATTAAGTCGGGCGACCTAGAATGGCACATCCTACAGTTTTAATCAAAACATTCAATTTATAGTTTGTATTTACTGTTAGCTATGTATTATTAAGTTTTGTATTAATTTTTGTAAACATTCATTTGCAATTTTCCTCCAATACATATAATCAATTATAGATTTTTAAATACTTATGTACATCTACTTCCAGAAGTATTAATAAGCATTGAGGAAGAACTGTTTAGTAACGTTCAATTGAGGTATAAAGTCGGGAGAACCAGAAGGCCAGACGCCGCAGTTTCAAACTAACCAGTGAAAGTGTAATAATTGAAAACTTTGGAAGTAATTATTTACTGTTAACTATGTGTGATTAATTGTAGTTTGAAATGTGTAGAACTTGTTTCTATTTAAGTTTTTCAATTTTCCGATGAGTTCAACATTGCAATACATCTTTGCTGTGTAAGAATATAGTTAAAGTTCGGTTGACATGTTTAATACTTAATATGTACTTTAAAAAACGAATAAGCATTAAACAAGACATTCTAACAGAAGTGATTTAGTGACTTGCAATTGAGATATCAAGTCGGGCGAACTAGAAAACCGAAATTAGGATTTCGAAATTCAGCAGATAATGTGTAATAACTGAAAACTTTCAAAGTAATTATTTATTGTTAGACATTTGTTAATAATTTTTGCTTGAAACTGTATAGAATTTCTTTCTACTTCATTTTTGTTTAATTTTCTGATTAATGCAATAGTACAATACACTTTGCGGTTTAAGAATATAGTCAAAGTGTAGTTAACTTGTTTAATATCTACTTAAAAAATGTAATATGCATTAAGAACCTTGTATTTTAGTAATTTGCAATTCAGGTATCAAGACGGGGGAACTAGTAGGTCAAACACCGGAGCTCGAAACCTAACAGTGAATGTATAATAATTGAAAACTTTGGGAGTAATTATTTATTCTTTACTACGTGTTATTAATTTTTGCTTGAACTGTGCAGAATTTGTTGTTACTTAACTTTTGTTTTAATTTTCCAATGGATTCATTACAATACCGTTGTGCAATATACTTTTGCCGTTTAAGAACAACTTTTACTTACATCTACTTCAAGAAGACTAATAAGCATTAAGAAACCTCCACAGGAAGTTTTTGTTTACTTTTAATTAAGTATTCAAGTCGGGCGAACTAGAAGATCAAAAACTAGAGCCCGAAACCCAACACAGTGATGTGCAATAATTAAAAACTTTAGAAGTAATTATTTATTATATATTATGTGTTATTGATTTTTGTTTGAAATTTATAAAGTTTTATTTTAATTTTTTTATTTATCATTACAACATTATTGATGTTTAAGAGTGTATTCAATCTTTAGTTAATTTATCTACCACTTGCACATATTTGAAGTATAAAGAGGCATTAAGAATATCACAGAGAAAGTCTTTTAGTGTATTTAACATGTTTATTGTTTATTATTATTATTTTATTAGTTTATTACGTATATTACGATCCATATATAAAATAAATATAGGAGCACTTTGAACTCTTCGTTAACTTTTGTTAAAGAAGAACACATAAAACATACAGAGTCACCCACAAAGTGCATCCGTGCATAAAAACTGTGATGTCAAGTCGGGCAACCAACGAGGCCACAACTCAGATCTAGAAATCATTGATAACATACAACCTACTACTTATTTTTGACTTAAAACTTCTATTGAGGTTAGTATACACGTTTGAAATAGCATTACTCATTAGTATTTATCTAAAAGAATACTACGAGTGTTGCTTTTACACACATGTCCAATTCAACTCCAACTCAATTAATTAAGAGCATAACAAAATTATGGCGGATGCACTTACATACAGCTTCATCAGAAGAGCAACAACTACCATAATGTGACGTATCTCCACCAATCATTAGCAGAGCTATGGTATGAGTGCATACGCCTTCATTACGGTACGCAGCTTCCATGACATGACCTATACACCTTCATTAATTAAGAGTAAATCCCTTGACATATGAATATCTTCACTAATTAAGGACAACGCTTAAGAACAACGTCCATGACATGATGTATTTATTTCCAATAATTAAGAGTAAAACTAATGTATATACTTCAGTTCTTCATTACCGAGCTGGAAAAACCAAAGCTGGATTTTGAGGTTTGTTCAAGCGAAAAATTGAGACAGAAATTATGATGAAACGCTGATATTTACTGACAATTAGCGCGTTTAGTATTTGTGTTAAAAATTTTGTTTCATTAACGTTTTATGGAGGGTAATTTTAGAAATTTCAGCTATTAAGACTGAAACACAAAAGACTTTTTCGAATTAAATGTACAACAAACAAGCATGTAAACTAAGCTAAGAATTACATAAAAATTAAAATAATGTTACTAACGGACGAATGACCAAGTTAAGAATGTCACTTCACAACAAGTAATTACAGAACTAGAATTCGAAATGTGTGAACATTCCTGCTTACGCTTTTTATTAAGAAGTTTGTAAAGACAAAATCTTAATAATGACCGACTTCAATTAAGGGGATATAATCGTGGAATAACATGACGCGCTATGGTGCCACGGTTGTAAAAAGGAAGTAGAGGCACTACTAATTTGTTAAACTCAAACCTGCGCAATAAAAGCTGCCCGGTGCTGGGATAAATAAAAATTTTATTATTCAACCTGAACTCGTGAAAAATATGCGGAACTAGGGCGAATTTCGCGAAAATAATCTCGCCAAGAAAAATACAGTTGCACTATTTTCGGTTACGCGATGACTAACACCGGTTTAAGTTTTTCATCGCATCGAACAGTAAACACGACAGGTGATATTTTTTATTTTGAGGATATTAAATTTAGACCCATTTTTTGTCGGCGACAACCAGGAAATGCGTCTGTATAAAGGATATGCGGAAGCGTAATTTGTTAAGTTACTCAAGTTAATTACGCAGTACTCAGTTTTGGGTGTTTCAATATACCAACCGTTGACAACCTGATTTATTACGAAATGTATTTGAAAATTCTACTAATGTGTCAAGTACACAATAAGTGGGTACACTTAAGATAGCGCTACGCTTATTAAAGTTTCAAGTAACACTCATTCCAACTTAAGTGTCTGGATATAGATAAGGAGAATCTTTGCAGCTTCTAAATATTTCTAATCTTATTGTGAAGATACATTTATGGTTTTGACGAAAATATACTTTATGGATCTCAAACGATCAGTATACAAAGGTCTTTAAAATACATATTATACACACATATATTATATATACATATATATGTATATAAGTACCCGAGAGGTAAACAGTCCTAACTCCATTTTACTCACTTTTACAGGAGAAAGAAAAGAATTAAAGTTATCTAGTTTTTAGATGCTCATTTTGATAGCAATAAATTGATATTATTACACCAAGGCGTATTTACGAAAATTACTCATGTAAATATATATAA
>JABXWE010040948.1:0-16345 GCA_014611495.1 Limonius californicus | reverse complement strand
TAACATCACCACTAATAACACCTGAAAGAGAAAAAAACAAAATCCTTTCTGATATTAAACTAAAAGAAGCAATACCGTGTGACGAACAATCTAATAACGTAACACCTGATGACAATAATGAAGAGTCCCTTGTAAATACAGTACATACCCAACAATCATCAACCCCTGTTATTGACATTTCAGAACAACCGCTACAACAACATAAAAATCAAATCGAATTTTTAAAAGTCGTTATTCCAAAAGAAATCAAAATTTGTAAATTTGACGGATTTATTCACATAACTGTATTCATTAACGAATCCAATCATCAAGACATGTTTAATAAATTATTAATAGAGTATTGCCAACCTAAGACACATTATTATTGTATCTTTCAAAGTGACGACATTTTTGAATTATTTTCACTATTTGTAATTTCTAATACCAATGTAAATTCCCCCATGTTTCATCGCTGTTTTAAACAAGTCATATATGTAACTAACCCAGATTATAAAATACAAAATATCTCTGAATATCATTTAGGAAAAAACAATCATCGTGGAATTAAAGAAACCACAGAACATTTAAAACGTATGTATTTCTGGAAAGGAATAGAAAAAGACATCCAAGATTTTATAAATAATTGCGATATTTGTAGAAGAGAAAAATATAATCGCAACCCTTGCAAAGCACCACTACAACTTACACCAACATTTAATAAGCCCTTTCAATGCTTAAACATTGACATTTTCCAAATTAATAACATTAAATATTTAACGATTATCGATGCATTCAGTAAATTCACTCAAGCATACCCCTTGAACTCAAACAACAAAATTGACATAATCAATGCTATTCTAAAATTCTTTGCCAATTACGCCATACCTAAGAAAATAATAGCAGATAATGAATTCGATAATATAATTATTAAAGAATTCATGAAATTACACAAAATAGAACTGCATATCACAACACCATTACATCATGAGTCAAATTCACTAATTGAACGGGTACATTCAACTTTAATTGAACATTTCCGATTACTAGAATCAACCCCAGAAAAAGACAGAATGATTTATTGTATACTTGCTTATAACAATTCAATACATTCAAACCTCAAATTTACACCCTTAGAAATATTATTTGGCCATACCGATAACCAGAATCCTTACGAACTTTGTACTGATAGATTCTACGAAATCTACATTAACGATCACAAGCAAAGAATGACACAATTTTATGACGCCATAAAGATTAAACAAGATAAATCGAAACAAGAACGTAACAAAACCATTAATGACGAAAGACAACTTGTGACTTTCGAACTTAATCAACAAGTATTTTTGAAAAATGACAGACGTAACAAAAAAGAACCAAAATTTAAAGGACCATTCAAAATAATAAAAATACTTCATAATAACAGATATTTAGTACAGAACCCTCAAACCTCAAGAACCCTCGAACGACATTATAATGAACTCCTGACTGTTGCAGGACAATCATCATCTTCACCCTTACCTGGTGTATCTACCCGATCATAGGAGATGTAACAATTACCCCCCTAGCTGATAACCCTGGACTTTATCCACTTACACTTGGTACAGCCCAAATCAAGGAAAGTGAATGGACCCTAATTAAAAATATAGATTATACCTCTACTATAGACGATTATGTTATTCTACGCACTAATCTTTTATCAATTATCAAAGCCTTAGAAAATAAGTCATTTATATTAGAACATAAACAAAAACAATTTGTAGGTAATATAACGGTTTCTAATGACAACTACCTAATACTAATTAAACGATATATTGAAAGAATTGATCAATTAATCAATCAAATATTTCCTGAAAGTACTACGAAACATAAACGTGGGCTTATCAATATGTTAGGCACCGGTATTAAATTTTTAACTGGAAATCTAGACACCGCTGATGGCGAAAAATATGAGAGTGCAATTTCACAATTACAAAAACATAAAGACTCTAATATTAAAATTTTAAGTGAACATACACACATGTTAAATGACACCGTAAATGATTTAAAGATATTACATTTCAATCAAGAAAATCTAAATTCAAATTTAAAAAAAAGTAATAACTCAAAACGAGGAAATAGCTAGAATATTTTACACATTTTCTATACGTAACATTTTAAACGAAGCTTTATTTTCACTACAATTATTTCTTGATACCTGGAGTGAACTAGAAACTGCATTAACCTTTGCGCAAAAACAACAAATGCACATGTCACTATTAAGTAGCCAAGATTTAATCTCAACCTTGAATCAAATCTTACTCTTCCTTAGTCAAAAATCTGATAATTCTTTAGATTTACCTTATCCTGTAAAAATAATAAATTTACATCAATATGAAAATATCATAATAACAAAAGCCTACCAAATCCAGAATCGTATCACCTTCATTTTTGAAATACCACTTATTGCAAAAACTCAGAGCTATAAATTGACACAACTAATACCCTTCCCAATTTACATTAATCAACAAAATTATAGGATGATCATACCTACCTATAACACTATTCTATTTAATCCTTTAGAATCAATACCAATTGAGAGTGATCACTGCACTTTAGTTAACTTGCATAATTATTTCTGTTATCAAAAGAATCACCTCAAAATATCAAATAACAAATTATGCGAAACTCAGTTATTATCTTTTAATCCAAATCAAACCTGCACACCTTATCTTTTTGAACTCATTAATCTAAAGGTGTCGCAAATCGATGAATCTACTTGGCTTATAACTACACCTTCCGAATTATTAATAGACGTAAAGTGTAGTGATAAAAACTATAAAAAACTAATCACCTTTTCAAATGCTATACATCTCACACCCGATTGCTTGGTTTTAATCAATCATGATACTCTGCTATTTAATATGAAGACCACTTCAAACAAAATGAACGTTTTTCAAATACCCAATATTAATAAACTAAATATCAAGAATATAAATACAATTAGTGTTCCTAAATTAGATCTAATACCTATTAACACGAAAAATTTGATCCACAATCAATTACTACTGAACAAACAACAAGCCATATTAGATTCTGTCAATAATACTAATAATGTACATACTTATATGTCTGTTACTTCAATATTAATTATAACCATTGTTCTACTTTTAATTATAAGTTCTGTAGTATATCTATATTGTAAACGACTCTCCTTAAAAGACCGATTTATTAAATATATGTACAAAAAATCAATAAATGTACCACTTGAGTTAATTGAAGCAAAAATTTAATATATTTTAGCGAATAAAATATAATAAATTGTCTTGTAAGGGAGGAGTAATGTATCTAGTAATGTATTATACACTTAACCTTCTTATCTAGCTTAAGAGCAAAGTATCACATACTTGTTATTCTCAAACCTGCTTATCTAACCTCTTATCCTGGGTGTTCATACTATATAATCAACTTGTTCATGTAATACAATTAGTCTTAACTTGTATATTGCTGCTACATGTCGTAATGTTAGTCAACTCTGTACATTTATACTCCTATGTTTAAAATAAAACTCCATAGTAAAAAATAAAGTTTTAATTTGTTTCGGCCACAAAACGAAACTCGCGCGTAGTTTATTGTTATTGGATTGCACATTTAAATTATTCTTAATATTTTTAACAATGAAACTACCACATTAATTTTTGAGCTTCTTAATTGTATTGCTATTGAAAAGTTACACGAATAACTCTGGTAACAATAAGATCTGTTACACACTGTAAGCTTAATTTACAAAGAATAAGTGACACTTAATAAGGCCATGCACAACTGTGTCAGTTTTCCAAAGCCGACCATGAGGCAAAAATTACTGTTCCTATTTCTTATACCGTGAGTTCAGAAAGTAATTACTAATTACATAAGGGTTGGCCGTGGAAAATAAAAGTAATGTCTAATGTAAGCTTTAAAATTCATGAACTACCATCGCTGTTGTTGTTGTCATAATGGTTTTTACAATAGAACACAAAACATTTATGATTGAATCATATTTTCGAAATGGTGTTCGAAAGAACGGCGAATGGATTTACAGTGCGGTGCCATGTTTAGAGGAGTTTCGGCAACAATTTCCAGATATTGCTGTCCTCGAAAGAGATTTTTACAGCGCACATAGAAGATGTGTTGATGTATTGCGAGATACACGGAGCATTACTCATAGAGATAGAGCTGGAAGGTCAAGAGTTCGTACTCAAAATACTGTTGATGATGTTCGTCAACGTTTGAACAAGCAACCCACTACATCCATACGTACACTTTCGCAAGAGACTGGTTTATCATTAGGAACTTGCTAGACTATTTTCAAAAAAGATTTAATGCTGTCCCCTAAAAAATTCTTACTTTACATGAGTTGCTGCCAGCAGATCACAATAGGAGAATTTTGTATTGTCAGTGGTTCCAACAAAATACAATGAACAACGACGAATTGCTAAATTTAACGTTTTTTTTTGACGAGGCCTGGTTCGCCCTTTCGGGGTATATAATAATATATATATATATATATATATAATAATAAACTCAGAAAATATGAGGTTATGGAGTGCTGCAAATCCGCATACTTTTTGCGAATTTTCTCTTCACCCGTTACAAGTTGGTGTTTGGATTGCTGTGTTTCGAAGACGTATTATCGGACCCATATTTTTCCAGGAAACTGATACTGCTCAGAAATACCGGAATATTGTACGTGAATTTATTAAACAGCATCATGAAGATGAACTCGAGCAAGGCTACTTTCGACAAGATGGCGCGACGGCCCACACCGCTGAAGAGACCCTCAACTACCTACGTGAATTTTTTACGACCGAATAATTAGTTTACGTTCAAATCCAGAATTTCCACCTAGATCACCAGGCTTGACTATTTTAGATTACTTTATATTCCCTTATCTGAAAAATAATGTATACAAGACCCCTATTAACAATATCGAGGAACTGCAAAACATAATTACGAAACAGTGTGCCAATATAACTCCTCAAATTCTTATAAATGCTTCTAATAGTATAAAAAGACGAGTAAATTTGTATCTGCAGGAAAACGGTGGTCATTTTGAACAGCTTCTTTAGTTTTTTATGTTTATTTTTCTGTACCTGTGAAATAAAAAAATTATTATTTCCAATTTTAATGATTACCTAGTTGTTATGATTTGTTTAATAGTGTAGTAATTTAGCTGTTACTTATTATCGCCTAAATTGAAATAATAGAACTCATTTCTTCAGAAATTGATTGCCTGGTAGGTCGCACTAAATTAATATTCTAAGGACTTTCTTTGACAAACATGCAATTAGCTCAGTGACTGCATTTTGTATGTTTGTTTAAATAGCGACGTAATCAACGAACCTCACGGGTTAATTGATGATTTCAACGTTGATACAACTTTCACCCTTGGGAAAAGCATTCCCTTAATTGGCAGTCATAGAGTTTCAGATTCCGGAGGCCTGAAAAAGTGTATGAAATTCTAGAAAGGGTGTCTAATACCAAAACGACCGTTCGGGTAACTTCTTTTTCAAGTATGTAAGATGTATGAATGGCTATTTGTTTGGTTTAATCACAAGAAAACTAAAAACAATATAAAGATATTGAACCCTCGTAAGAAATATTACGTGCCAAGTATAAACCGAACGAATATTTTTTTAAATATTTTAGTTACATTACAACTATGCCTTTTGGCAAAAGAATTGTTATGACTGATTACAAACTATTCCAAATTGACCTTAAAATTTACATTTTCAATGGCATTTGCCCAAGTAGTTAAAATTGTTTAAGTATGTTAGAGTTTATAGTTATAAGCGACAATAGGGGCTTCTTTCCATGGCTTAAAATAATTGTTACATATACAGATTATAATTTTAAGCAGTTTCTATGCAATTTGATGTACGGTTGGGTTATAAAGATTTCCAACATATGTTTCTACTTCTAACAAATCCAAGAAACTATGTCATAAGTTATTTATTAAAACAGGCGTATAGATAATCATACAAAATAAAAAATTATTTAAAGTTCTCCCACTAAATTCCTTCGCAAAATTACTAGAAACAATGCAAATGGAAAGCTGGATAAGGTATTTGCAACAATAATAAAATATGTACATTCAAAACATAATGATGTTAGATGCAAGAAGTACCTAGAGGCGGACATGGACTTAAAATCAGTGCCTTAGATGTCTACGCTGAAGGTTCGAAATTCAATTTCCAGTAACGGAACATCAGATTTTTAACGGAGGTTGTCGCTCGCAAGGCAGTGGAAAAGCAGTGACGTATAACTGCCTAATACATTTTCTCTACAGTAGAAATATTTATACTTCTCGTGGTTCGAAGTTCACGTTAAGCTGTAAGTCCTCTATGTTCGTGGTAGTTTAAAACCGCGCAACACGGGCATAAGATAAAAGACCGCTACGTGTAGCAAAATGCAAAGCACTTTAAGGTGAAGAATGCTTAGCTGTTTGTGTATATCAGTGTTTCTTAACCTGGGGTATCTGCACCCTTGGTGGAGCGAGAAAGCAATACCAGGGGTGCGAGGGAAGTTTCTATCGTTTAGATGTGTGATATAAAATTCGAAGCTGTCTTATGCTATATATACATATATATATATATATATATATATATATATACAGGGTGTCCCGTAATACGATGTACATAGCTTCAATACGTGTTCCTGGCCTTTTTATAAGTCGAAAACTTCCAATAAACATATGGCCTAAAATTGATCATTACAAAGTTATTCACATTTGAATGTTACCGTTACGCTCGAAGATCATAAACAAAAGATGCATTACAGGGATTTGAAAACAAATGTAACTAAGTGTTGTATTTATTATCTGCCATAAAATAAGTATGGCAACGTTTTCTAATGAAGAATATGCCGGTATGCATTACATTTACGGGCTTTGCGACGGAAATGCACGTTCAGCAGTTCAGGAATATCGTCGCTGATTTCCTGGCCGCAGATTACCAGATAGCCGAGTTTTCAGCAATATGCATCGTTCTATTAGAGAAACTGGTAAAGTACCAAAATCTAAAAGGGGTCAAGCACTGGGGAGAAACGTTGATTTAGAGGAAAATATTCTCAATAGAATTGTAAGAAGTCCCACTAATAGCGGTAGACGACTAGCTAACCAAATGCAAATATGGAGAACCACAATTTTGGCTTATATCCGTATCATGTACAAACAATACAGACACTTTTACCAAATGATTACATTGCACGTGAACACTTCTGCCATTAGTTATTGGAAAATCAGCGGTTGCACACAAAAATTCTTTTTACGGTGTGAGGCCTCGTTCAACCGAGATGGAATAACAAACACAAGAAATTCACATATTTGGGCGCTAGAAAATCCCCACGTATCCACGGGGTCACATTTCTAGCACCGTTTTTCTATTCATGTCTCGTGTGGTATCGTCAGGAACAAAATGATTGAGCCATATGTATTTGAAGTTCGTTCGAATGCCGCACATTACCTCCGCATTCTGCAAGACGAACTACCAGTTAGAATATGTACTACTAAATATCAGAGCAGATATGTGGATACAGCAAGATGGAGCACCTCCACACTTTGGCAGGGCTGCAACTGAATTTCTAAACGAAAATTTTGAAAACCGTTGGATAGGACGCAAAGGTCCCGTTATTTGGCCACCCAGGCCACCGGATCTAATGCCATTAGATTACTATCTCTGGGGCCGTATAAAGTCCTTGGTGTATGCGGGAAAGTCAAAAAGTAGAGATGAGTTGCTGGATCGAATGATTGATGCTTCCAATATCATCAAAAACGATCCCGACCCTATTATGAGGTCTGTCACCACAATTTCACAAAGGGCACGAATGTGCATAGCTAATTGAGGAGGTCAGTTTGAAAATTTGAGATAGAAAAAGTGCCAATAACTTTATAGTGATTAATTTTAAGGCATATGTTTATTGGAAGGTTTCTACACGTCCTGAAGTTATGTACATCCGATTGCGGGACACTCTGTATATACGTATATAATTACAGCATAACGGCATAATAATTTGTAATACAAAATTATATTAAGAATTTATTAAATTAATCAAATCTTATAATACATTACAATACAATAAATCGGTGCAGTTCATACTGTGCTTCTTTATCACACCGAAATACGGTGGTTTTCCAAGGGTCGCACACTACGCAGGGTTCTGAATTGCATGAGGAAATTATACAGTTACTTACTAACCAAAACTGTGATTTAGTTAAGGCCTTTGAAAAAAAGATGCAATACTTCGACTAACCTACTTAACAGATATATTCTGTCACCTGAATGAATTAGTCACATCAGGGCAAGGATTTGCTAAAAACATAATATTATTTAGTGATAATTTATCTTCATTTATTGAAAAACTAAAAATCGTAACACGGAGAGTTGAGCACGGGCATTTTGCAGTCTTTCCCTTGCTTGATTCGATCATTATGGAAAATGAGAAAATCACAATTATACCTGTAGTTGCAATACATTTACAACAATTGAGTGAATCATTTCATGGATATATTTTCTCGGGAGATATTAGCAAAATGCAGAGATGGATACTGTATCCATTTCCATTTGTCCTAAATTCGATAGACGACGGCGATTTAAAAAGACGATCTTATTGAAATAGGAACCAATGCACGTATTCAAATGGTATTTGAAAAACTGGACAATTCTGGTGTACACAGTTAGAACTTTATCCACAGCTGGCGAAAGTGGCATTGCAGACACTTCTACCATTTGCCACCACCTACCTGTGTGAAATGGGATTTTCAACACTTTTACACATAAAAACACAAGCCAGAAATTGCTTAAATGCAAGTAATGACTTACGCGTGGCTCTTTTAAGAAAGGAGCCTCGCTTCAAAAGTATTATTACGAATAAGCAACAACAACCTTCCCATAAAAAATTGAGATATTGTTTTGTATGTATATGTAAATGTATGTATGTATTTATAAATACATTGTCTTGCAATAAATGTAATTTCCTAAATAAAAAAATAGGAACAGATGCAGTGGGGTGTGAGAACGTATTTTCAGATTCAAGGGGGAGCCAATCACTAAAATGGTTGAGAAACCCTGGTCTATATAAACAATGCAACATAAGAATATTATATCAGCTATAACAGTTAATTAAGATATATTGCACATCTAAAATTATATTAATATTAAGATAAATATGTTAAATAAATATAAGTTACTGTTTCCATTGCATGTTTTTCTTTTACCAAATTTCTTATAGAGTCAGCTCCATGTCAGATGATGATGATGATGATGATGAATGTAGGACAGAGAATATATTTTCCTGTTTCGGTAGCATTCAAATTACCCCGTGTATTCTGAAATTACAGAACACTGTTGATATTTGTTCAGATTTTTAGTGTAGTGTTTAACTACTTTTACAGTTTCGATCCATAACGGTCATGCTATATGCTTTAGATTCGTGAATTTTATGGATTGTCTATATTGGAATAAAACACTAGTTAGAAAAGTAATTGCATCTCCAAACATCCACATCCCCTCTCTATAAAACAGGGTTATTATTAAGAAACTATTTCATTATATTATTTCTTGTTTGAAAGGTGTCATTAGTCGAAACTGGTGAACAGTTTGCATAAAGAAACAAAATGAAATTCAGCAATTTTGTCATTTTGCTAATTAACTTCGATAGGCATAAAATCTGCTAAAAATTGAATACACATTACTTGACAGATGACTAATCTTGCATGTATGCCTGTAATTAAATCGTGCATAGGGAAAAATAAAATGAAATAGAGGATGCGAATTTGTAAGAGTAAAAATATTCGCAGGAAAAGGCATGGAACGTCATAAAATCTCAATTTTCATCTTGATGTTATTCTAAAATGCCTTAAACAAACCCATCGAAAGTTGTAAGGGTGCTTATGTCTTGTTTGCGGAAATCACTGTAAAGTTTACTTTGATCTCAGACTCTTCTCTTATTTGAAAAGAATACCAGGCGCAGAAATGCAAGTTCAGTGGCTTTTTAAGAATAGGAGTCGTGTTCTATTTTATTTTATTTTCAATTCCCTTTAGCCGCCATATCCTCCTAATTAGGAAACTTTGTACAATTTGGCACGCTTACATAGGGCCCACCTAAGTAGTTCATACACGTGTGTGACTACGCTCGTACGCGTTCAGCCTTATAATTCGGAAGAGGTCCCATTTTTCAGGCTGCCTTAACTACACATCCCCAGTCAACTGCCTGAGCTTTTCCTTGGAGGGACAGGGAGCAAGAGAGACAGATTTATGAAGGAAATACGATACAACGCCCTCCGTGGATTGTTTTACCCCTATCGCGTTTCACATCTATCCTCTTGATTCGATCAGCGGTGTTGTATAACAGCCGCAGACGCGATAAAATGGTTTTATAGAACAAAGCCAAATGGAATACTGCTCTGCAAGAAAGGAATTGATACTTCATTTACGATTTTACTCGGATTTACATTTTGTTGCCTCAGCGCTGCCGCAGGGGTTTCCTAAATGGCCTGGAACGAAAATTCTAAATTTAACTTGGGAAGAAAAGTGGTGAGGAAAAGCCGCAAGCTTATAAAGATTTTCTGTAGTATCTTAAATACCAACTAAATAAAGCAAACATTTTCAGAAACAAACTTTATCCACTACAAAGTATAAAATGTAAGCAAAAAGTTGTGATAATGTTGAAATATAAGTTATAATAATGGATTATTCGAAACTGTAATTACAGTTAGGAAAATTCGATCTACAGAGACGTATTAAAATGATGCCGAAAAACTTAATTTGGACAGTAATTTAGTTTCTTCATTTTTACTTCCCCATACTGCTGAGAAAATTTACGATATTAAAATATTGACGAAAGTATGTGTTTTATCTGTAAAAACCTATAAATTTTAATTTTACATAGTGTTGGTGTGTATATCCCTACGTTTGTATGCGCACTTTACAACTCTGGAACAGCTTTCATAAAATTATACCAGGTACAACGAAGCCGGCCTCCGTGGCCTAGTGGTTAGCGGCTTATAGATACAAGGGACTCGATTTCGAATCCGGCCGAGGCGGGTGAGATTTTTCTGGCGAGAAGTAAAGCCTTAGCCCCTGTGTCACTGCGATGTGTACAGGGCCGGCGCTACCATTAAGACAAACTAGGTAACCGCCTAAGATGCAAACCAAAAGAGGGCGCAAAAATCCAGCCACCTTTATGGAACGACGCAGTGGATAATAATAATACAATTTCATTTAATATAATGAATAAATTACAACGTATATCATAATATACATATAAGTAGATATTCAGAGTATCTAGGAATACGAATTTACCACGGGAATCTTTATTAAAGATTTTTAGTAGTGTAGAAGTAGGGGAAATCTTAAGACTGGATGTGTACCGGCAAGTTGCTATTCCAGTGCATTCCACCCCCATTACAACCGTAATAAATCTATTACTTTCAGTTAGTATCTATTACCTAAGATGTAAAATATATCGCCTTTATCAATTTCAGCATATTATATTTTTTTATATTTATCTTGAATCCCTGAAAGTTATCGAGTTGCATAGCTGAATGACACAGCATTGACACCACGATTGTCAATATCTTCACACCTGCACCCCTCAATCCGGCACTTATGATTAAATTATTGTTTTGTATGTTACAAATTTAGAATTAGTGCAGTCACCTGGTTATATTTTGCAATAATAATATATTTAATTTTTATGTTAAAAATGAAATATTTCTTTTGTAATATTATGGTTAAATTATTGTTTACTGCATTACTTACTCTTTTGATTTTTTGAGTTTTAAAACAAAAATGGTTGAAGTTTCCACAAATGAAATACTATTACGAAAAATCCTAAATCTATTACTATTTTTAATACTTTCTGTTACTGAAATTCTTTAAGATGTGGCAACACTTTGTTAATCTCTATAGGCGCTTCAAATGTGCCTCTTAACATTCGTCTCTAAAAGAAAGTATTTTTGCTAGTATTATTAAAACAAATAGAAATTTCCCTATCATAATGACTGAGGAGAGATTGCAAGTCTACCGTGGTAACACGGCAGAAGTCCCTGTAAATTTGTTTTTCTCCGATCGGACGGAAAAGTAGGCTTACCTGGACCGTTTTTTGAGGCCCCGAAATATTCGACTCTAGTACGGTATTATTTTGATTTTCTGATCTATGTGTAATTTTTTGTGAAACTGTTAATAAATAAATAAATACAAATTACTGTTTTTTTTTTTTGTTGTTTCGATTTAATAAATGTAACAGGTGGTGAAAAAAGGAGCGCCAATAAACTTTCCCTAGGGCTCAAAATATCCTCGCGCCGGCACTGGATGTTTGACACTTAGAAACTCACTACTGTGGAACTACCTCAGATAGGTAAAATTAATAATTAGGGCCAAATATGGTCTAAGAGCAAAGAAATGCTTGAAAACCCGTGTCCTACATTCCTATAAATGAAAACAATAAAACAACATTAAGGGCCAACGAAAATATATAAGGTTAAATGGTTTCCTCAGGCGAAAATTGTTTTGGTACTACGCTTTCAGAAAACCGAATGCTAACGACTACTGTTGTTGATAGCCCCAACTTTCAATTAACTCTATGTTCATCCGGATTCGTATATTCAATGTAGCGATTTACAGCGTGCCTAAATGCCTATCTTCTTCTTCTTCTTCGGATTATAGGCTAATTGCCTGTCAATTACCTACAGTGGAGTAGGTTCTGTGAGTCCGCTTTGCACGTATGCCGGGCAGAAGGTTTAGATAACCCGTCGAACAGAGAAGAGAAGTTCCACTACATGGTTTACGATTGTCAAAGATGTTCGTATGACCGAGACCGACGGTTTTATGTACCTTCCGAAGCGCGATCGGTTGCATATGACCACTCATCCAAGTTCTGACCAGCGCGGATTGTACTGGACTATGAATACCGTATGACAATTGTATTAGAGTAACTAATAATTACCTACCACCTAATTCTATTTCTATTGAGAAACTGAAGAAAAAGCCAATGATCCGTAAAATTAAAATTCGGTTTCCAGTAACCGTATAATTAAAACGATTCTATATTCCCCATAATTTGTAAAATTGTCGAACGGTTTAGATTTCCATTATCATGTGCTATTCGAGCGGTACATCTAAAGTACGTCAAAGCTATTAGTTCAACGTTTATATAGTACAGAGCATAACACTGTTGCTAATTCAATTAAAAGTTTCTTGAATTAATGCTCGTTTAACATTGCACATCGCTAGGTTGCCTACTATACATCCTTATAGTGTACAGTTTTATAAGCTTTCAGGCGTTTCATTGCCAATTACACTTCGTTAACTTAAAGATGCGTAACAGATAATAGAACGTCGGTGATTTTCTGTGCAAACACTTTCTTCCTAGAAAATAAGGAGCCCAAAACTAATCCATAATCTGTAGCGACGATAGAAAACAAAGGGAGTCAGAAATGGACCTAGAAGATTTTGAAGGCAAGAAAATTTGTTTCGAGTAGATTCGAAACTACTAATTAATTATATATTTTGTATTATAAAAAGAAATCATCTTAGTTCAACACAATCATTGAATGGGGGTTATTCAGTTTTATTAATATGTATTCGGAAAATACTCCCAATTAAATCTAAGGGTCAACATTTTCTCAGAAACTATGTGCTGTTCAGTTAATTATGGCGCCTCTGCCTATTTTAAATTTCCCACGTGAGTCAAGCTATGCTCCTCGTTTGAAGGAATTTATTATTAGGGCATTATTAACCATTTTCTGTGTACATGTTTCGAAGGGTGCTATGCAACCTGGCGTAGACAGATTTTTAATTGCACGTCAAGTGTCAAAATAATGTTTTTCAACTGTTAATTTTTAAAACGAAACGCTACGCTCAGCTACACCGAAGCTGTAAGGTGTGCGTCATATGAGCATTATTTAATTTTTCAACGATTTTGATGATTTTTGCATGAAACATACATTTATTATTTTAGTGTAGAGCACCGAGAATGCAGAAGCCGTATTATCTTTTTTTTATAAGAAGAGTGAATATTTGTTGATATTTATGACAAAGCAATTGCTATTTGGGTTCTTCATTCTTTGTGCGAAGAATTATTTATTACTGCTGCTTCTAATTCATAAAATAGCATTTACATGGCGGTCGACACAAATTGATTGAATTGTTACTGGATTACATGCTAACTATAAGTTTTCCTTGTCCAGTAATACAGATCTTTCTTATTACCATCGATCATTCTTTAAATACAACATATTCTCGAAGAAATTGTAATTTGAGAAATGTCTAAAAATAAAATCGTTAGCTGTTAAGTAAAGATGAGGTTATTATAGTCACAACTATGGAAAAATCTGAACAAATCTGTACTCTTGATCATTCCCATTCTTCAAATTGTCTTTGTATACTTAATGAAAACGAATTACTTTGATTAATATTCTAATGTTTCATTAGATTAGAATAGTTACAAGCTATGATCACCTACAGGTTGCAAATTACGTTTATCGATTTATACTAATGACAGTTTATCGAATTTTTTTCTTCTTGGTTCTTCTTCGGATGTTGGAAATCTAATGGGCTAATTGAATTTTGGGAACGGCTACTCGAAAACAGTTAGAGATGTCCTTCAACCAAGAGTTTTGTAGTCTCCCAACGGATTGTTTTTCGAATAAGATGCAATTATTACGTATGAAGATATATTTCCTGCTAATTAGGGATTGGAAATAACATGATTTAAGTAAAAAGGCTTTGAAATATGAAATCTAAATAGGTCGTTACTATTCAGAGGTTGGAAAGTATAATTTAGAGGGTATTTATGAGATTTAAATATCAGTGAAAGAGGCTTTACTATCAATTACCCAGGAAGTTTGAGAAACATAATATTTCTTCTACTATTTCTACTATTAAAGGGTTAGAAGGTACATAGGAGATCAAATACGAATAGAAGTGGTTTAAACCAAAATAGGACGCAAAATAAAATCTTATTATTATCTAAGTATTTACTGTTTGCAAAGTATAATTTAAAGCTAAAATATCTGCTGGGGTATTTGTACCATTAATATCAATTTTTACTTTTCATGTGTCTTAAAATGCACAATGGCTTGGTTTCGCTTGGATGGTTCTAACGTTATTTTAAAAGGCATCTAAAAAGTTCCGAAATCGATCGTTCTTTAAGGGTTCGAAAATGTACTTTAGGCGATGAAACAGCATGTAGATTGTTTCATCAACGTTTACCTATAAAAATATGAACAATATACTTTGTGTTTGCTTTTTGGAAGTTGGAAAATCTATTTTTTTGGGAGAATAAATAAATGGAAGTAGATTTTTAACTGATTACCTAAGTAAAAGGTAAAAATGAAATTTGTACACATTTTTATTTTTTTGGATAAAATAACTGTAATTTTGGAAATAAAATACCTGCAGGTGTCCCTTTAACATCATGTTTCCAACTAATACGCAACTAATGCTGTTTGGAAAAAGATAAAGTTTCAAGGGATTGCGGAGGCTTTCAGGGGATTCCTGCTAGTAGTACTGGACCAACCTGTAATTTTTCTGTTACACGTCCCACCGCGATTACTCTAGTTAAATCACTGTGACAGAAACCTGATTTCGTCACAGGATTTGTCACACCGCCGAAATAATCTCTGTTGCTGTGTGATCAGTTCTGTTGATTGAGGTTTCTATCACATATTACCTAGACACAATACTCTGCTTGAGATGCCTATTGAATTCAGCATGGTGGGCTTCGGGTAAATTTAGCTAAACTCTACACAGTTCGATTACCACCGCTAGCGATGATCACTGTCACAGGCTTTTTAGAAAGTCGGTCAGAACCCGTTCCCGTGAAAAAAATCCCCGTGACAAAATCATAGGTCGTGATTTCACAACCCGTCTCTATATTAAGTATAGTTTTGACATAACATCCAAATATTCTTAGGAATTACATATTGTATGTGTTGATGATGTTTTTCTTAACAACACAATGACTCATTTTCATATACTACAGACGTAAACGATATGAATTCGTTAGTTACCGGCACTGCCTCTGAACTATTGTAGCTGTCTTTCGAAATACCAGTACATAGAGACACTCGGGGCTTATAGTATGAAATTTCATTATAGCAAAAAAAAGGAAAAGTGTTACAGACACATTCCGTTAATGAGAATGATACGATCATGTTAATCATCTCAAAAAATAATCCCATATGTGATGTACCTCTAAGATATAATTTTGTAAAATTGTTTAAACTCTAATTCATTTTCGTGTGCATCAAGTATGTATATATATATATATATTGCTGTGAATTATCTTAATAGATAATTATTAAACTCAAAAGCCCCACGTTGGCTTGCGTCAAAAAGATGCCGTGTAT
>JABXWE010040945.1:0-22624 GCA_014611495.1 Limonius californicus | reverse complement strand
CGTCCCACTGCTGGGGATCGGCCTCTTCTCTGCCACGTGTTTTTCCTCAGCGTTATGTAGAAACACGGGGGACCTACAGTGTAACGTCGAATCCGAAAGAAATTTCAGAGGTTTTTAGCATTAAGATCCCACGGTTGCAAGCCGGATTGGGAAATGGTGTGTGGTGGATTGCAGACAAGATTTTTATAAATCTGCATACTAATGCTTAGGATTCGAACCCAAGCCCGAATCGACGTTTTACTCAGAAAGCGAGCGCTCTACCAACTGAGCTACCACCTTACAGATTAGCAATGTAACATATTATTTGAAAGTTAGGACTCTATTAGTAGATACAGCATACATTAACAACAATCCAATACAAAGGGTTTAACTGTATTTCACTTAGTAAACCGGTGTCCTCCAGAAAATCGACCATTCTCTGTGCAGCTGAGTTAGAGTTACCAAGGAGGAGGTGATTTAGTGGAACGTTGCAGTCCTGGCACACTGGTTTTTTTTTCTGTTCCAATAAATACGAGTGCCTTATTCTGGTGTGTCTGATTCTTGAGCGAGTCAAAATAACCTGCTTTTGGCAGGACAGTGAATGGCTTAATACTTGCTCTTTGGTTTATGGATGCAGTGTTTATAGAAAGATTTCAGATCGTCTTCATATATATCTGTGATGACATGGGAGTTTGAAGAACTTTTAACTTTATTGGCTGCACGGTCTGCTGCTTTGTTTCCAGGAATACCCACATGAGAGGGGACCCAGCACAGGAAAACAAGTTTTTGAATCTGTTGAAGGGATGTCCGTTTTTCTTGGATTTGAATTCGTTTCTGAGGCATTGATGTATATTAGTGGGTGATTTAGAATTCTGTTTATAATTTCTTGGAAAGACGAACAGATGAGATTGTGAATAGTTTCTCGCTTCCATATTTGACACAGATCTTTAATTATACACGGTTTTGGTAAACTCCATGGAAGGGATTTAAGGATGATATTATCTGTTATGCCAAACGAATATTTGGGTGGATTAAAGAAAGGATTTGGGTTGACCTGAAAAACAGGGTGCGAGTTTGTTTGGAATTAGTTGAACAGGGGTGAGTAGTTTCAGAATAAAAACCAAAGAGAAATTTGGATGATATGGGATAGAGTACAGATACACCATACGTTAATATATCATATAGCTACTGTTCTACAACTCCATTGGCCGTCTGTCGCATCCCATATATATGCGATTGTTTTCCATTTTGCCACATGTCATCATTTACATTTCTTCTTTTCGTGGCTTTTTCTGTTCCATTCTTTCACATGGTCCTTGGCTTTCCCCGTCTATTCTGCCTGTTTGGGATCTAGATGCAAACTTGATTGATAATTTCACAGCATATTCTCCAATAAATAGTTTTCATTGCATTTACTCTTCTAAGAGAATTGTTAATAGTCCATATCTCTGAACCATACGTAAATGTGGATTTTTGATTCTTTCCTGATCTACTTGCTCCTTAGTAAAGAGTTGAGCTTGTTTGTTTTTGCTCGTCCTTCAGTCAGTTGTTCCAATATGATCTTGTCATTTCTTCCATCGTCTGTTAATTTTAGTATCGATTTTCTTAACATATAACTAGCATCGAAATCTTCCACTGGAATAAGCTGATCTTTCGAAAATAATAAACTACAAACGTTTCTTTCCCCAATTTGGACACCCATTTTATATAGTTTTTTAATCCACTGCTTAAGAGCTTAGTTTAAATATAAATTAAACAGTGTAGCAGAAAAACAGTGATCTGATTTTCCTGCTTAAGTTTTTGTTAGGCTGGCATTTTGTCCGTACAACTTTTTTACCGCGTTATTTATTGAGGATGATTATCTTTCTCTACCATTAGTACCCATAGCATATTAATTGGGATACTGTCATAAGCTTTAGCAAGGTCAATAAAAAGCAAGTGTAATTAATTGACTGCCGTACGCCAGAGGTTTTTCTGTCATCTGTTTGAGAACAAACAGGCCAGTTCTAAATTAGTTTTGCTTTGCCAATTCTCTTCTCTGTATCTGTTGCTCTATTCTGCTTCTCAATATGCTGCCATACACTCTACCTGTTGACATAATAACTCTAAGACCTCTGTAGTCTGAACAACTTTTCCTCTGACCCTTTTTATATAAAGAGCTAATTAATGCGATATTCCACCCAGCTGGTAATGTTTCTCTACTAACGCATTGTGTTAAGAATTCCAGTACTATTACACGGTAGTGTATAAAAATGTCTACAGATAAAACTCTAGGTTCGGGAGACTTGATTTTTTTCATCCCTTGTCTTATTTCCTCTACAGATATTTCAACGCATTTGATTTCTACTTCCTCCGATTCGTACTGTGTGTTTTTAAAGATTGGTCGTTTATACCATGCTCTTAGATTTCATAAAAATCGATGTACTAATTTTGAAAAGGCTTTTAAAAGGGGCTTTGCCAATAAAGAAAAAACCCATATGTGAATGTTTTTTCAACCTCGCTACAAAATTTAATCAAATCCTTCAGAGCCATTTTCTAGAAATATTGTTTTGGTAACGTTTGGAACAGATATTTTATTCCGCAACATCTCTGTGCGTACTTCCTCGTATCGTATGTCCTGTTTCCGATAAACTTTCAACTTCGCATTTTTCGCCAAGTCAATAGATACTTTCCCATTGGTTACCAGTTAAATTGTATCCTGAAAGTTACGCTTTAACGTAAAATTCTTCTTGGTATTTCCCTACGGTTACGTCAGGCATATTTTATTCATTAATATGTAAGTAGGATTTAAAATTTATAATACCAGCATAAAATAGATTTATCGATTTAAATATTAATGTAAATTTATTCTCAATAATTCGACCCCAATTAGAATTAATTGGAGTGATAAGAATGTGACCTTTTTATCTATCTACGAGGTGTGTTCAATTGAAATCCATCTTTGCTTTATGAAAAATTAATTCGACAATTTAATTACAAATAATTACCGTCACAGTTAAGGCACCTATCCCATTGTTTTACTAACCGATGCTCATAGAATTCTTGTGGCGGCTGATTGAAGAAGTCTTCCACAGCTATCTGTACTTCTGCGTCAGACTCAAAATGCCGACCTTTAACGCCTGTTTCAGCAGTCCAAAAATATGGAAACCGCAAGGCGATAGATCCGGGCTATATGGTGGATGCTCCTTCACAGTTGAGTACACAATACGTGCTTTTCCATACACTGCTTGCATTCGCGTATGAATCTGCAATGGCTGTACACCCTCATTATAGCATTTATTTTCAAGCCTAAGTTGATCAAAGATGGGTTTCAGTTGAACAAGCCTCGTATCTATGAAATTTATTCTAGTCCATCTATATCAATAATCCTTATAGATATCCTAGGCCATTTTTTGTAAAACATCAGTTTCATGTAAGAATATATTTTATTCACTTAAACAGTTTCTGTTAGTATGCAAAGGTATTTGTTCCAATCATACAGAGAATTTATAACTAAAAAATGTCTGTAAGCTTTCCTTAATTTAATATAAAAATAACGCATACAAATTGTCATGCAAAGAGTTCTTTTCAGAAGATTTAAAAATAGTATGCCACATTTTTCCAAACCCTACAAAAGCTGACAGGAAACTTGTATTTATTCCACCTATAACTTTTTTCGAGAAAGATTAATTGGCGTTTTGATGTACGATACTACAGTAAGCCTAATTAAATTTAATTCCGATTTCCGGTATGAATTTTCACTTTGTAAATTAGTGTCGAAATGGGACCTCCGAAAGCCAGATATTTATTTTATGCGATTTTTTATTGTCTTGAATCTGTCTAATATCCATTAGCCTTAAGATTGCTTGTATTACCAGTAAGAAGAACTGAACTAATAACTATAAATTAGAAGGCAACGTCGAGTGCAGTTAACATTCCTGTCACACGGTAGACGCGGTGTGAGTCCTCCCTCGTAAACTTGGTAATAAACTTTGGAATTACCAACTTGTAGGTCGTTGCTCCACCCTTATCCATACTAATACTTCTTGGGACTTTCGACTACAGATGCCATCGAGGCAGAAGTGTTTGTTTCTTGATAAGTTCGTCCAGTATTATTGTTTTCAAACTTTCTTCGGTTTGTTTTGGGTTAACATAAAATAATGAGAACCTCTTCTTAACAAGAATCGATAGGAAAGTCGACGCAAATGTCATCTCTTATCGACAGAAATGGCTGTAATGATCCTTAATATTTTTTAGATATATTGTCTTTTTTGAATATAGCGCACTCTAAGTGGAGGTATTTTTGAAAAGCATTGCTTTCTAAAATTTGTATATCAATTTAGCGAGAAAAATGATTTAACGTAAATATCCAGAAATCCAACGAAGTGGTTTATAGAAGTTTTGTCCATTTACATATAGCGTGTCCCATATTGAGAGATCACCACTGGGTTCTCAGAAACTGTAAGAAATACAACTTTGGTTAAATGAGAAACAAGGTGGACATTGATAAGGTCGATTTATTGATGGTTTTGATTTTCCAAAGCTGCACACAGCCTACTTGATATAATCGAAGAATAAAAATCATCGTTTTATGTATATATGGTTGCCCATATCTCTGAAATGACTTTTGGAATTTGTTGAATATTTATTATTACATATTAACATTAGGTTCTCGTACGACACTAATTTTGTTCTTGTTCTGTTCTCTCGCATCAGCTCATTTGCTTGATACTTACGTCTACTATCTATACGAATCTAAATGCCCCCTGGATATAGAGAAATGTAATGGTACTTTTATCTAAAAGTAGCAGTTTAACATATTACTAAAGCTATTATTTTCACTCTAGCGATATTAGTAAATTTTCCCACGTT
This sequence comes from Limonius californicus, assembly GCA_014611495.1. Lineage (NCBI taxonomy): Eukaryota > Metazoa > Arthropoda > Insecta > Coleoptera > Elateridae > Limonius > Limonius californicus. Next base: position 17,794 of record JABXWE010040945.1, on the reverse strand, counting down.
TTCAAAATATTTCAATATATGTAGTTGTCTCTGAGGATCGTAGGACATAAATACAAATATTGTCTTAAAAATAAATAAAAACTGTTTAACGTATGCCAGACTCCAAGCAAACTGTCCCTCATTGTTTTAGTTGTCTGATGCAGAAATAAATAGTGGCAACATTTGAAAAATATTATGTAATTCTTAAGAATGGTTTGCATTGGCACTTTTTAGATGTGGATTATTTCATGGTGTACTTTTTTAAATATCAGTTTTCATCATTTTGAACCTATGTGTTGATTGTCCTTAGAACAGGATCAAGAATTTAGGAGTATCGGTCTTAAGCAGTGTTACAAATAATATTCTGTATGGTGAAGTAAATAGTATAAAATTATTATCCGAAATAAAATGCTAAATACGCTTCTAATTCGCACTCCATAGTCTACTTCAAATTATACCGTTATCCGCTTTAAAAAGGTACTACTAGAACAAGGATTTACCAGCTGCTTGTAACTCGGCTCCCGCACCGGCCGCATTCAGGTAAATTTACATATTGCAAAGAGGCTGAGGTTACCTAGGGGTTGCGACTCAAGCAAGAAGCTTAAATTCTGTGTGTTTACCTAGTAAACTATGTATCTTAATTAGCTTGTATGAGTAATAAGTTACTTTTCAGTGATTAGATTAGATCGTAGCCTTATTGTCGGCCTTAGTGTCATAATTTTAAACTTCAGAAGTAAACAACAGTTGTTGAAGAACTTCTGTACATAGTAGATATTTATTTATATTTTATTTAAAAATGTGGACAGCGTGGACTGATAGCGACTATTTAATTCGTAAAAAATATATCTAATGTACCTTTTTTTCTCACACATTCATACTACCGTCCCCCCCCCCGGAACCGCTTTCGCATTACTTCAGAGGGGTGCGGGCGTCCCTTACATACTAAACATTCATGCAACATGCACCCTAAACTTAACTAAGCAAATGCGGTCGCCCCAGTCTGGATTCGATCGCCCCAGTCTGGATTCGATCGCCCCAACGGAGCAACTGCATTTACTGTGACCTCGAGTGGCCAATGCGTTCTCGCACTCAACCACCGCGGTCCCATATCTAATGTACCTGGAAAACTACTTGCTTACGGTAAAATTGTTAAATGAAAGATTGAACGAAGATTATACTACAATAAGGTGTTCCCAAAGTACATTGCTAGGAATTATTAAACGTATAAACAAGCGTTAAGTTAATATGGAATCAAACAAATTACAAGCATGGCGCCGCGAGTATCTCCAAAACATTTTATTAAAAAGTGTAAATAAATATTTATACCTAAATAAATCTGATATTTGAAAATGTTGAACTTTCAAATGAAATTTCTAAAGCCGGATCTGTTGTTTTACTTGCATTTACAACTTCATTAAATGTTAACCAGGCACCCTGCGGCGAGGCAATAACGATATTACTTGAAGGAAACTATTAGAAGTACACATTATTCCACCAAAAACTTTTTTGTAGAGCACTATTTAAACCAGTATAAAGGAAAAAATATTACCCTATAAGGTTGTTTTAATAACGCTAGTTTATTGTGTATTTTATTTCCCAATTATTGTTTAATTATTCGCTCATTTTACTTTCATATACAACTAATTTAATGTTTTCAAAAATATGCAAAAAATATTTGTTCGTTACCAACAAAATTTATTCTATAGTAAAGTAAAAAAATCATAAATGTGTAGAAGGAATTGCAAATGAAAAAATATATACTTTTATGAACTATAAAAGTTAATTTTGGGGAACGAATAAAATCTACTTACTCATAATTCATATAGGTAGTATTGATTAGCACACATGTTGGAGGGATAATAAATTGATTAGTTAAACCGAGTTCCTTTGATTTCGATAACCTAGAATTAAAGTCCTTGCAATTATATACGTCACTTCAACAATAGTTTTACTAATTTACGTGATTTTAACAGTTATTTAATTGATATTTCAGCATTATTTTTGTGTTATCTAACATTTCCATTTTACCTTGAGCCCATGTGTGGATTGGCTTCATCTCTTGTAGATGTTACTTGTGAACAAAAATTTGTTATAGGCGTTCAATCCTTTCTTCAATTTATGAGACTAAAATATGAAACACTGAATAAAACGTGTATTACACATTTTAAGAAAATGTTTGTTGACGTCATGTATTAACACTGATGTCACCACCAACATAACGATACTTTAATAGCCCCAAAATTTAAATTGCTCAAAGTATTCTTGAATTTTCGAAAAGTTGGCATTTTTATCAGATTTGTCCGATACTTTACCTCCACTTTGTACACAAGGCAAATGTCAATTTCATCTTCAAAGTAACGCCGATGCAGTGTCAATACTCCACCTGTGATTGAAATTCAAAGTATTAATTAATTTAACCCTTTATATTGTCACAGACTTTCAAGGTGACGTTCTGTGAATTTTGCTGCCTGCTATTCAAATTTGTTCAACTCGTTAATGCTTGACAAGGAGCTTGAAACGTTTGATACATTAAAATAGCAATTGTTTTAAGAATGACATTTGCATGAAAAACTGTCAGCTGTTGTTGTTTTAGCAAGGAATTATACAGTTATGACAAAAATTTAACTGTTGATTATATTTTAGACAAGGTTAACCAATTCGACAATTATCATACTTGTCGATACAAGGTGATCTATTTACAGCATACTAGTGAACTATATAGTCTGCATTAAAGATGAAATCAAAGATCTCGTTTAAAATATTGCTTTGGAAAACCTTCAACGCGTAACTATTTCGCACAACTTCGATAAAAAAATTTTTTGGGGTTAACTTTTAAACATCAGTTTTTAAAATTAAAAGGCGGCATGAACTAGATGAAACATCATTAGAAAGCTAACTACCTTAAAGATGTCGGAAGATATACAGGGTGTATTAGAAATAGGTACAAATATTAAATCCGATGGTAGATTACAACATATACAATCTAGAAAAAACATTTCTTTGGCAATGGAACCCTTATGAGAAAATAATAATTGAAAATTTGACCCAAAATTGTTTCGAGTACCGCAAAAATTTGAATTCAAAGACATGTTATACAAAGGAGAGTAAGATAGAAGGGCAAAAAAATTCTTGTCACCTGCCACCAACCAATACTATTAGGTAGGTCAGTAATTTCTATTCAGTCTGTTTTTGTTATCACAAGCCAGACAAGTTTTTACGCGTTTGCCACTTTGGATTTACTTTACAATTAGGTAATAACCTTCTACAGCTTAAATGCATTTTCTATGTATCTTCAGCAGTTCTCAAACAAAATTTTATTTTATTCATTATATATCATATTCACATTATGTAATTCAAAAAAATAAACGTAATGAGTTTTGAAAAATTAATAGTACCATTGCATTCTACTTGAGCCAAACTATTACTGGTTTAAATATTTGTGCCTATTTCTGATACACCCTGTATAAACAATAATGCAAATAGCCTGTTTTAATAACAGTTATCAACAATATACAGCTGTTTGGTTTTTATTTTAAATATATTCTTTAGAATTGATTTACGAAAAATAAGCTTATCATAACCCACCTAGTTTTTCGTGCTCTTCAGTAAAAAAGACAGCGAATTAACAGATATCTTTTCAGTTAAAACTTATTTAATACGAAGTTATTTTTACTTCAAAGGTAAGGCCACACCAGTAAAAAGATTATTTATTCAAAGTCTGCACAGGCCACCAAGATCACCAGATCTCACAATATTTTTTGTATACGTTTTTATTCAAATCATAGAGCATAAATTAAATCTAATACAACGTACAATAAGAAAGAAAACTAAATTCAACATACCAGCTGAGCCAATAACAAGCGCACCATCAAAAATGTATTTTCGTTTTTATAGTTTGTTATGTATTTCACAATTGTTTTTCATCCAATAATTTCACGGTTAGCTGAAGTAAATATTGTTTGATATTATCTACTTATTTAAATTAACTATAAAAATGCTATTGTATTCAGAATTTCGTAAGCAATACAAATAAGATAGACAGTTTTATTGCAAAACATGTTTTCGTTCGCTACTATTTATTATTTGAAGTGGCAATTTTCTTCCCCGAATAGGTTGTACAATCATGAAACGCTATTTAGTATAACGGAAAATTATTTTAAGTGGCCCCAATTGACAGGTAATATTTAGTGTAGAATAGAAATTCATCCACCCTGTATATCCCAGTTTAAATGAATAGTAACGTGTGGGTGTTATTGGCGTGAAAATGAAGACGATCTATACGAATTATTTTATTAAAAAAATTGTATTTAAACAGAAAATGGACTATACACGATGGAAAAAATTTGCCACTTTCTTATAGTTACAAATCCAAAAACAATAAAACAATAATTCATACATTAAATAATCGACAACTGAATTTTGTCGATGAGAATATAGTTATGAGATGCGTAAAACCATTTCCGAGAACATTTTCGGATAAATGAAAGAGATTTATCCCAACTAGCATTAAGAATACCATATTGCCTGAAAATATCTCTGAGAATTTAGAAGATGACTCAGCAATTAATTCAGAAGTAGGCGACTATGACTCCATACTCGAAATAACAAATCTTTTAATATTGTCAGCAAGTAACATAAAAGATAAAAATCAAAAATCTACAATCGACAAGTAACAAGTAAGCTCCAATAACCCATAACCCACTCCGTGACAATATAGTCCTACAATATACATGCTTTTAGAGTACGAGGGCAGCCTTTTAAGTTTTTAGTAACGACCACCAGGTGGCACTAATGAGATATGTCATTACTGTCAATATTACAATTTACTTTCGGCTTAGACCACGTCGTCATTTGGGAACTACACCCAGCATTATCAGGTAAGGCCCAACCTGTAGCTTGTCTGCCTTTACAAGCATTTGCTCTAGAAGTTTGAGCCATATTTGTTCGTAGGCCCTGCCTGCCTAAACAGGGCCGTGTGCTTATATTAGTCAAACCTTGGGACGGACAAGGATTTGATTTTGATGTATTTTGTTTGCCAGGACAATAATACTTAATCGGCTTATGCCTGTTAGTTGTTTGTGAACCCATACAAACTAAAGTTTCGCAAGACATCGCAGCTTGCATCTTCAGAGTGAATAGAACACTGAACTCAAATCCGGGAAGCGGAGGTATTTAAACCTCTTTGAGCCAGGGGCAGAACGTCGGAGTTCTGGTTGGCTGTCACCGTTGGGCAAAGACGGATGCGGTGGAGCGTGGTCGATGATGCTTAGGAGTCCTTAGAGAGGATAAACTACTGGAGTCAAAGCTTTACTGAGTCTAAAACCATCCTCCCTGTTTATGTTGTTAGGTTGTTTTTTAATTTCAGTTGCTTCACGTATGATACGAGGGAAGTAATGAGGCACTCTGGCGAGTACCCGAGCATTGTCAAAGTCCATCTTATATCCAGTTAAACCAGTATGTTCTTACACCGCAGCTTTTGTGATACGTTTATCTTTGCAATCACCTTTGTGCTCTCACAATTTTAACTCAATGGAAGGACCAGTTTGTCCGATGTAGTTTGACCCACAGGAGCAAGGGATATTGTAGATCCCGGCTGATTTTAAATTTGATATATGATCCTTTACAGATCTGAAACCCTTTCCCAAAGTTTCATTAGTCCTAAAGACTGTCTTTATGCTGTAACTTCTAAGAACATGCCCAATCTTATCAGTAGTGCCTTTACTGTAAGGTAAAGCTAAGCCTTCCGGAGGTGCCAGTTCCTCCTTCGCCTTGGGCTGTTCCGCATTGCGAATTGCTCTCTGAATTGCTGTGGCTGTATAACCATTTTGTTGTATCAACATCAAGAGATGAGTTTTCTCTTGTTGTAGGTGTTCTGCATTTGTATGGGTTCACAAACAGCTAACAGACATAAGCCGATTAAGTATTATTGTCCTGGCAAATAAAATACATCAACTTGAATAATATAAGCACACGGCCCTGTTGAGGAAGGCAGGGCCTACGAACAGCTCCAACTTCTAGAGCAAATGCTTGTAAAGGTAGACAAGCTACAGGTCGGTTCTTACCTGATAATGCTGGGTGTTGTTCCCAAATGACGAGGCGGTCTAAGCCGAAAGTAAATTGTAATATTGACAGTTGGAGAAACCGCGAAAGCCTCAAAGAATATGTGTCATTACTATTTCGTAAAATTTGATATTTGTTATTGTGAAAACAGTGGCAGCTTAGAAATTAACAGAGTAGTTTGTTTACATGGCGCGAAAAAATGGAAATTTCACTTGAAGTTTTTCGTTGGATGATTTTTTACGATTTTAGTGAAGGCCTAACTCAACAACAATGTATATAATTAACTTTTGGTAACGAAGCACCATCAGAGAAGACTGTTTACAATTGTTTTCCAGAATTTCATCGTGGCTGAGCGTCCGTCAGTGATGAATTTCTTGAAGGTCGACCAAAACCGGTTGTTATTCCAAACAACATCGATGCTGTGCACAACATGATTGCAGAAGATCGGCATGTGACTTACAGTGAGGTAGAGGCATCCTTAGGCATATTGAAGACTGCCGTAGATTCGATTTTGCATGAACATTTAGCTGTGAAAAAGATCTGTTCTCGATCGATTCCGCATAATTTGACCGAAGCTCAAAAAAGGCTTGTGTTGATTGGTGTAAGGAAATTCTCAAAAAATTTGACCGAGGAACTACAAAATCCGTATACGATATCGTAATAGGTGACGAAACTTGGATATATTTGTATGAACTGGAAACTAAGCAACAATCTGCTGTTTGGGTGTTCCAAGATGAACCGAATCCCACAAAAGTTGTTCGTCGAAGCACTTCCAAGAAAATGATCGTTTGTTTCTTCGGTTGTACTGGACATGTCGCAACAATTCCTTTAGAGGATCGAAGAACAGTTAACGCTGAATGGTATAGAACAATTTGTTTGCCAGAAGTCATCGACGAAATCAGGAAAAACAGCCAAAAACGTCGCATCATTCTTCATCATGACAATACCAGCTCTCACACAGCACGCCAAACAATTGATTATTTGAAGAAGAAAAACATCTAATTAATGTCTCGTTCGTCTTCACCTAATTTATCACCTAACAAATTTTTTGTGTTCCCGAATGTCAAACAAAAAATGCGTGGACAGCGATTTTCATTACCTGAAGAAGCTGAAGCCTTCAAAAACCATGTTCTTGAGATACCAACTTCAGAATGGAAAAAATGTTTCGAGAATTGTTTTGAACGCATGCAAAAGCGTATATACCTTAAAGGTGAATATTTTGAAAAGCAATAAAATAATTTGTTCCAAAAAAATGTTTTACTTCCTACTTTTTGTAAAAACTTAAATGGCTGCTCTCATATAGAAGAGTAATGTTTTGTTGGGTATGTAGCTGCAAGGTATTTACTCTTTGGAACTGAGCAGTCAGATCGGATTTTTCCGTATTTTTATATGAAAATGAAATTTGTTGCACTCTGGCAGTTTCGATTTAGAAACTGTTGATATTTCATAGAACCAATTACTTTTCCATCAATCCATATTTCGGGAAATTAGAGGTTATGTCAAAAGCGGTAGTACGTATTCACAACTAAAACATGGTATTTTCTGCTGTGCTAATTTGAACAACTGCTAATCTATTATAGGTCGTTAGCTAATTTTGATGTAGAAATGTTTAATATAGAGAATACAGATTTAAAGTACAATACATCAACTGGCTTAAGTACCTATAAGTTAAAATTGTATATATTTTTGTGCATTATTTCCTTATATATATACGGTTTTAACGAGACAGCCTTAGATTGAATAATAAGATCGATCTGTACATGTAAATAATACGAATCATATCGAGATACGCTTGAGTTACTTAAAATGGTAACAGTTCTTATACAGAGCTGCTCATTAAAGTCCAATATTGGCATTATTAAAACGATTTTGGAAGTTTTTCTTTTTTTAAGTGTGACTCGCTATAGCAGTACATCTTCAAGGTATTATTTTTTAAATATATTATTATATTTTACATTTTTGAATTCAATGTTAAATAATTTTATTTTTTTATTTTGCATTAGGCGTTGCACAGTGAAAAATTTGGTTGGCGCAAGGTTTAATAAATTAATTCGGTGCGTGAGTATTACGATTAATTAACAATGCATATTTCGCAGTTTTGTAACCAAGTGATGTATTATAACGACACAACCACCAAATATTTTTTTACACCAGCGCAATTTAATTTATTTCAAACAGCATTTTCCCAATATTTTCAAATGGAACACTCTGTATATTATTATATTTTTGAATTGGCACGGTAATTCTCGACAATTTTTATAAATATTGTCCTATACTTAAAATCAATATTTTCAGAGACATTTTTACTTTTTTATTGCACTTCGTTGAATTGTTAACCTTTTTATCTATCTAATCCAGTGATATTGGCAGTAGCAGTCTTTCTTTTATTAACATTTTATTGCGCGGTGAAGATAGTATTTTGTTGTTAATAAATCATAATATATTTTAAACATTTTCACTTCTTGATTATACTGTAGACTTTTAATTTTTGAGTTGTAAATAGACTTTAGCTAAGAGTACTGTACAAATTATCAGTTATTGTGAGATAACATGTAGACTTTTACAGTCAAACCTTAAATGTTAATTAAGTAGAAACTTAAACAATATTATTACCACATAATTTGCTTGTGTGTTGCTCACAAACAATTAGAATGATTTAAAATATAGCTATTTACGTAATGACTGATTGTTTAGCGAAGATTTCCTTGATGGGTTTGGTTTTCCAATAACATTAGCAGAATGGTGTTTTTGCAGGCGTTACTTACGTCATTTGCACTTTTTATTTGATCTTTGCTTGCATATTGTAATTTAGCATTTACGTTGGTCTGCTGACATGGTTTTAAACAGGTGTCCGTAGTATGATAGTACCAGTTTTAAACTTTGTGTAGGTTGTAATTGCTACCTTACATTTGCAAATCTCAGTTTAAAGACGTTTTAAACAGCGATTTATTTTTTACAGGTCGCTCGAGAATGCAACGCATCCACGTAAGACGTGGCACAGCAGGAAGATAAAAGAAAAAAACGCCTTATATGCTCCTTTGAAATTGTGTCTGTGTTTCGTCCTTGAGAACGACATGACCTTAAACGTTTTTTAATGTTTGATTATTAATTGATTTATTCATCCTAATTCTTACTGATAAATACTTAAATGTGTTGAATATTGGATGATCATATCTCTATTAATAATTAATAAGACTAATTTTCCCAAAAAAATGTGCCAGAGGTAATCTTTAAATAAACAAGTGCCCGCCAATAGTGAAAATACCATAGCAATGTGTCCATTATCAGTCACATATTACGTGCTGCTTTTTGCTGGAACTTTGTGTGGGTTTAGTGATGTAAAAGCAGACGTTTTTGCACAACAACGAGGACGAAATCGAAAGCCTGTTTTGTCACCCATAACATCGTCTAGGGAAAGGAAACCTAACATCGTGCTGATATTAACAGACGACCAAGATGTTGAACTAGGCTCCCTAAATTTTATGCCGAAAACATTACGTGCTATAAGAGACAAAGGTGCTGAATTTCGACATGCCTACGTTACAACCCCGATGTGTTGCCCGTCGAGATCGTCTCTCCTTACTGGAATGTACGTGCATAATCATAATGTCTTTACCAACAATGACAACTGTTCAAGTACGCTTTGGCAAGCCACCCACGAAACCAGATCGTTTGCCACATACCTCTCCAATGCTGGTTATAGAACAGGTAAGTTCTATTCAACGTTTAAATCTATGGCAGTTAACGATGTTACGAATAAATTTCCGGAAATATTTAATGAAAGTATGTAGTATGTTTTGCTAAAAGTAACTCAATTAAAATTAGCGCCACTTTTCTATATTTTTGTATAGTAGACTAGGAAAGCAGCGTTGGCTTAACAGTCGTCTACTCCACCTTTAAAATATTAAATCAAATCATTCACATTCAGACTTATTCCATTGCAAAAATATGTCGTGGCACAACGAACTACAATGGATAGTTTCTCTTTCGTGAAAACTATAATTTCAAAAACAGTAAAAACCTTTTCTAAATAAATTAAAATGTTGAAACCTTTCTGTTTTGTTCGTTCATCCCTGTCTCCATTTATTAGTATTACGTTATCAAACCGAAATTAATTGTATTCAGATATCATAACTAAATGTATTGATACGAAATCTATTAAAAAAGTATTATTGATCAGTTTTCTTTACAGAAAGAAATACAAATAAGCTGTAAGGAAATCAAAATTTTCTTGAAGTTACTATTAAACCACATAGGCTGTTCATGTTTCTGTCTGATAACAATCCACAGAAAGATTTGTGGTGGTTTCTGTAAAACTCCACGCCGTTGTAGCCATTACACTAATTATGTGAACTGTATTTTGTGATATTAAATATATAAATGCATACACTTTGTGGAAAAAATATAAATTATTTTTATTTGCGGTGCCGAAACTCGGCGTGTTCGAGGAAAGGTTGGTACTTTTCGCGTAATGCACTTAGATAAACATGTTTTACAAGGTATTAACCCGAGTTGATTGCTCAATATGCAGATACTACATCTCCTGGAAATAGCAAAGGGTACAATGTAAAGTTTTACATAACGGTGTAATTCTTAAAATACTGAACCGTTACAAATTACATTGTTCTAAAAAGCAGAGTTAAATTAGAACGAGTTTGGGATAAGAATTTAATTTGGTGTTAGGTATGACTAATAATATGTGTGTATGGTGGTAGCTTATGTGGGAAAGTACTTAATTTCTGGGCAAAACGTTAACTATGGCTTAGGTTGGATGCCCCAGCATTACCATGCAGCGTATACAAATCTTGTACTGCAGCCCACCACACACAATTCCCCAATCTAGTGGGCAACCGTGGGATATAATGTCAAAAACCCGCTCTAGAATGTCTGTCTCTCGAATTCGACGTCAAATGTAGGTCCCCGTGTTTTTGCTTTGGCGCGGAGGAACAACACGTGGCAGAGAAGAGGCAGTGCTCAGCAGTGGGGCGAAAAGACTGTTAACTATAACTAACAACAACCGATACTTATTGAAAAATATTTGCTTCAGCGATTAATGCACCTTTGACCTATATCGATTTGTTTATATACTTATTGTCGTTTTACTGGTCTTGTAATGGTATCGCAGCGGTAGTGGCCAGCAAAGTGGCCTGATCTAACATCACTATATTTTTTTTCTGTATGAGTATTTAAAACAATTTATTTACGAAACAAATTTATCAAAAAGTTTTGTAAAAGAAGCGCAAATAGACCCAAAAAAACAAAATACAGGAAAAAATCAAGTACGAAAATGACTATTTTATTAATTGGACGAATAATACAAATAAAACAAAAATATGTATTAAACGATTTATAAATATTCTTTGGATTTCTTGTACAAAATTAAAGCTTTTCTGCTTTAACATGCAACTTAAAAGAGTTGATTATTTTGTTTACTTAGGTGGCAAGTTTTGTATCCATGTGTTGCTATTGGTTCGACTATTGTTTTGTATACAGACAATTTTGTTTTGTTTATTAATTGTTTCTAGCAGAGAAAAAAGTTTAATTTTTGTGTGGCTATTCTTCCGCTAATAATTTTATATATATAAATGTATAAAATACATATCCATCTGAGATGTCTACAGTCTTAAGTAACCTTTAATCGGCGGTCGCCTAAAACCCATAGCATTCGTTACCTACATATCCTTTGTAACAACTTATTTAATTATAGCACTGTATTTCCTTAATTCCATTTTTACAATAACATCGAATTACTTCTATTCGCAAAATTGTGCATAAACAACTACTTGGTATTTTACAAGTTATTACGGGCCAAAGGAGCTTTTTCGTCGGACCGCAGCAGGAAAGATGAAGTGCCTTCGACTCTTAGCTCAGCGAAGTAGGGAGTGGTTCACGAGAAACGCATAAGGGAAGGAAAACCAACGTATTTCTTAAATCCGACATTTGTCGATGGTTCTCTTCACCCGACAGTTATAACAGCGATACGTAAATTCACGCAATGGACACCCATCGTAACCCAAGCCGCCCCCGCAGTACTCGTCGTCGGCGCTGAGGATTTAGCAAGCAACCGGGTCGAAAGGAGATCTTAAGTCGACTCCCAAGAACAATACGCAACGCAAATGTGCAGCAGCTGAAAGTATTTCAACATATTACTCAATATGTTACAAGAATTCTAGAACAAATTAACACGTAGGGCTCCCTCAAGGGCAGGAAATATTCAACAAACGTTCACTGTGAAGCGCGTAGACAAAATATCTAGGATAACAAAAATTATGGTCCACTAAACTGTATTCAGGAAATAATAAGATAGCAGTCGGCTACGGAGCGGCCCATAAAATAACACTTTATCCGTAAGAAGTGGCAAAATCAAACGAACGTAACAAAGTGTTCATATGTCGAAATGGTTCCTTGCACTAATAATCTGGAAACCAGTAATGCTATAATCCCGTATATTTGTATATGATAAAATAAAAAACATACCGTGTTTCGCTGGTAGTTACTATGCAGTAAGATATATACAACGTTAATGAATGAATTTACTCCTATGAGAAGAGCAAACTTTGTTTTTCATAACAATTTCTGATATAATTTATATAATTTAAAATTCCTTCTTTGTTAACATTCCATACAGTGGAAGACTGACATTAATAGGTTGGTACTTAAAACGTCGGTATTGCTATTTACTCTTCACATAAAATTGATGTTCTGAAATGCATTTTTCTGGGAAAAATAACACAACATGAAGCTGAACATGGAACTTTACTTCGTGTGAAATGCATTAGCACTCGAGGTGCTTGATGGACTTGAGAAATCATTATGAGAAAAAGAAAGAAAAATCGTTGCTTGCACTTACCATCTACAATGATGTGGTTGTAAGTTGTGGATATTTGCTACAAATTGGAATTGTATGGATACGAATAAAAGGTGAAAGAGTTGACGTAAAATTTATACTCTTCAATTTGATCTTGTCACAATATGACCCGCCCTAAATTTATTTTGTGGCATATTATTACGCTTGCGCCATTGTATGTTGACTGTAACTTAACCAATTTACATTGTAGTAGTATATCAAATTGCTGACGTTTTATGTCATGTTGACAATTCGCTGCCGGAAGAAGTTATTCCTTAGTAGTGTTAAAAATTCCGGCATCACTTTAAAAATCAAGGAAAATTAAAGTTTAAATACACATCTTTCAAATATTTTTCAGCCAAAGCAATTTCTTTATCCATATTTCAGCCAATTTGTGATAAGGAGCATTATCGTTCGGGAAAATGAACTTGTCTTCGCCAAACAGGTCTTTCCCACCAGACGATATTGATTAATTCAATGAATTTAAGAAATGTACCTGCCAGACTTGTTCCTCTCAAGATAGCATTATATTTTTTATATTGGTTATATTTACTACAGCGGCGATTTCTCAACTTGAAGCTGTTCCTTAATGGAGAAAAATTATTCAAATCGCTTTTGATTTTTGTGGGATATCTTTATTCAGTTTTTGACGAAATTTTCTGTTACTTATAGGATAGCAGTGACATCAGTAAACTGATAATAATTACGACTAAATAGTAGAAGAGGAAAAATCTATGTTAAATTTCAAAACCAATTATTCATTTGAGTGATGGATAAGTTTTTAGCGTTATTGTAGTTAGACCTGAATTATGTAATAAGATTTATATGGAAGCGAAGTTAAAATTGACATAAAATACCGGGTGGCAACAAAATCAGAACCACATCTAATATTGTATTTTAATTTAAACAAATAAAATTTTAGATGGTTAATTCTACGCCAAAGCACACAAACAGATATGAATTTGCACTTTCAGTTTTCCCTGAAAGCATGCCAACTTTCTTATTTTAAACAGATTACCCGACATTGCGTAATTCATTTTACCTATACTTTTATCTGAATGCGGGGATGTAACATCCGTATGGCTTTAAATCAAACTAAATTGAAAGAAGTGAACTCCTACGGGGAGATTTCATTTTTGGTTTTCAGACTGCAAGTCTGACCTACATTCGATTTTGGTTGTAACGGCCATAAATGCATCTTTTTATAGAAACAATTGTGAAAATAAGTATGAAATAAAGATCAAAATCAACATGCGATCGAAAATTCGAATTCTTTTAGCTGTTTTTTTTAAGTAACTGATAAGTGTGTTGTATCACCATATGCACAACAAAATTAGCTATTATAGTAAATTATAATACACACGGTATTACATTTTTCTCGTTCGTCAAAACGGATGTGTATTAAATTCAAAACATTCAATTTCTTCCAAACAACAAATAATAAATGAAACATTGGGGGTGGTCTTGATTTTGTTCACACTCGGTATTAATAGTAGCACGTTGAATGTTTACGATGTGATATATCATATAATTTTTTTCTAAAGCAAATACGCCAACTTGAGCCTTTGAAATTTTAGCTAATCTATTTTATTATACATTAAACTTAGAAAAAAAGAATTTTTTTATTTATGTTATTTATTGCACGTGTGCTATGACAAATTTATTGAGTTTAGGATATGCAGCTTTATTTGCAACATGTATATGTTGCCACTGGTTCAGTCGGTTGTGACATTGGACAACCCATTGTCACAAGTTGTAATAATGGTTTTCAGGCAATAATTATTATTTTGTGTAATTCTATTTTTTTTATATTTTCTACGTTTTCTTTGCGACTAAACAAAAACAAGTTTTTAGTACTAACGCGCAAGTATTTGCGTTTATTGTTACAAAACAATGTACACTGGAATACTCATACAGGGGGTTAATGAATTTCAGGCACAAACTTCTAGGGCTTAAAGTATACATGAAGACAAACATTTTTTGTTAATAAATGTATGGTCAAAAGTATTTCCTTTCAGGCATAGAGCTTCTCAAAGATTCTTCAGGAAGCGCGTAAGTGTAGGCAACTCAATTTACTACCAACTATTTGTTTCCATAACGACGGAAATTAATACAGGATAAATAAAGCCCGCTTTTACACTTTTCAAATTCAAATTCCGTCGTTATGGAAACAAATAGTTACATTTATTAACAACAAATGTTTGGTTTCATGTATACTTAGAAGTATACCCTAGAAGTTTGTCCCTGCAATTCATTAACACCCTGTATTTATGATCGAAAGTTATGTTTTTCATATGCGCGAGATTAATAAAATTATTCAATATAAACCTGTTTGAAAGAAGGCTCCTAGAATTGCCAGGTGCTGCCGTTGACTATAAACAATTTTAATAAACCCCGCAGACAGTTGTGAGGCCAAAATTGTAATTAGAGAGAACAAAACCGGCTTTCATTGAAATTTTCGCCAAGGAAATAACGGAAAACGCTCAATTTCCCATATCTTGATATTACATTATTTCATTTTATATTCGTGTTTGATTATAGTCCATATCACGTTAATAATCAATACTAAGGATATGTAAGTATCAACTACGACATACTTTACAGTATGCAAAGTATGCAAAACTTTGGACTTCCATTGTTGACTTGGTAAATAACTTATTTTCTGGGGTATTCCTTAGCCAAACTCGCTCTACATAGTCTGAAGATCATCAGTTCCTACTGAAGATGGCAACTTCGCTACCCAAATACTTATTTAGGTGTTGTAAATGTTGTAGTAGTTAGGGGTTTTCTCAGAGTTTTACTTTCTTAGAATATAAAATTTAAAAATATCTGTTATCCGTTTGTCTGCCAATGTTTATGTTGTAAACTGAGTATTTATATCATTTTTGCGAAATGATAACCTGCAAAGTTTGTAAACACGCTTTTTATTGAAACAAGACGAGCTTTTACAAACAAACATTTGATAATGTAAATTCTCAAAAATCATTATTTTTATGCAGCACATTTTTCGTAGAACCGAACGAATGTTTGTTACTGTTATATAAAATGCATAATAAAGCAGCAATATTTAGTGTACAAATAAATGCATGTGAAATTCGTGTTAATTTGTACTGAAGAATAAACATTCTCATGCGAATATTTCGAAGAAAATCAGCGTTTACGTATTTTGGCAAAACTTCCTGATGCGACCCACTTTTTCTTTGCCGTTTATCATAGCTCCGCATATTATATACACGAATGAAGTCACATTCACGACATATTCATCTGTGGAAAGCCCCATTTTTCTCTTTGTGGTCATTTGTGAAACTTGAAATAATTTATCTGCATACTACTCGGAATTAATGTTGCCCATTGTGCTCGCTTGTATGAAAATGCAAATTTTTCAGTCCTCTAACGTGCGGCTTATACGCATTTATAAAATCCGTGTACTTAGTAAAAAATATTGTTCTAACAGTAAGCGCTGCATGAAAACAAACAAATTATTGTAAGGGTTAGTACTAGTTAGGTTTATTTCTCTGCATACGGTTATATTTTATTATCCAATTTTACTCCTTAATTTTATATTATTGTCATTCGATTCAGTTCAAAGATTTGAGTTAATTCATCTCTTTTTTTTTATGTAAAAGTAAATTTGCCCTAGTGTACAACAAGAAAACTAGTTTATATATTTACTCACATTGGTATTGGCAGAAATGCTTAATAAACAAAATGTCGTATATTAAGTTACCATTATTAATAAACTTAACATTTCATATCATCGTGGGTTAAGAAAGTAAATAATATTATGTATATTAGAATTGGCAATACGGTGGGGAGGGGGGCCGTACAAAATAATTTATTATCTAAAACGGCAGTACTCCTGCATTTTATTTATGCGGCATTTGGGTAAACAACACATGCGACAAGAACTGGAGGGGCTAGGCAGGTGACACGCAACAGATAATATATTGTAACATTTATAACAATAATGATAAGTATATACTGCTGTGTTACAACATGCTCTAATTGAGATATGTTAACCTATGGTTAATTCTAATAAAACTTACTTAAGCTACCCTGTATAAAATGAATTGTTTAATCACATTACACATAATTCAAATACGTGGTAAATGTTTGCTTCCAGTCCAGGAATTTGATCTGTCGTTTCTGCGTATCTTGCCTTCTAGGTTTCGAAACAGGTTGTTGTGTTGACTTTCATCTTTGAGAAAGCATAGAGGATCCTTTTCAACCTTTTCTGTGCATTCTTCGCTGTAATTTCACTTATATTAGTAAATACATAATGGTTTTGACAGCTAGATACAATAATGTTAATTTGTGAATGTAATACTTTTCTTTAGAGAAAAATATGGTTGTAATAATGTTCGTATATATGTAAGGAAGGTTTGTGTTAATTTTTATTAACTTTGAATATGTTTATAATAACTTAGGGTAAGTCCGGGAGAGATGGCGTAGCGGGGGAGTTGGCGCAGTTGTATAAATGACACTTTGGAAACGATAACATTAGTTCTGTTGATAAATTTGGGTGTGAAACAACGTGAGGCGTACTTTGTGCAAATATCGTGAATAAATACAAGAAACAAGGTAAGTTATAAGCAATATTCAGTTTTAAAGTGGCTTGAAAATGTTTAGCATGACCAATTATCTCCGACTATGTAGGCATTTTGCTGTTTTAAAATAATTTACGGCCATTGTTAGAGGTATTACAGTTCGCGGCGACTGCATAACCTTAAATAATACTGTCTTTGTATTGCTACAGGCGGTGACAAGGTGAGCCATCTCGCCCTGAAAATTGGGACAGTTGGCTTTCTGCGTAGCGGGAGAGTTGGCGCGATGCCAACCTTTTACAAACGTAAAACTCGGAGAGCCGAATGGACAGAAGCACAGCTACAGCAATACAGAATGGAGATA
>JABXWE010040943.1:0-23585 GCA_014611495.1 Limonius californicus | reverse complement strand
TGCGTTATTTTATGAACAGACGAACTGTTCTGCTTTTGTACTTCCAATGAAGATCTTAACTATTTTCAGAATTAGCAATTATTTCGAAATCTTATATAGGGCAAAATAAAAAGCATTTTATATACATAAAATTGAAATAATTTATTCTTTTGAGAAACCGTTTGGTAGACAAGTTATGGAAGTTGAAAATTTTTGTCGACTAACATATGGCACTAGACGAACTATTTTGCGTAGGGGCTCGTACACCATTTAGCAGTAATTCCTGCTGCAGTTCAACTGAATTGAAGAAATTATCAAAAAAAACTTTATGATATTTCCCAGTAAGACTTTTTGTAAGGTCTAAAACAACTCTTTTCCCAAGATTTTGTTCTATGGAATCCTGTAGCTTACCGGTGTACAGCTGAAATTCGCACATATAACCTGTTTTATCTGCCCTTACCCAAACTTTATAGCCGCGTTTCATTGGTTTTAGTGGCATATATTGCCGAAGACAGCTACGTCCTTTGAACCGGATCATCGATTCATCAATCGATTGATGTTCGCTAGGTCTAAACGATGATAAAAATGTTTCACCCAGTCGATTGAGTATGGGTCTTATTTTGTACAGTTTATCAAAACCATTATCATTTCTAGTGGGTTGTAAGCTATTGTCATTCACGTGCAGATGGGACAGATACCACGAAAATCTTTCACGTGACATAAGGGCACTTATATAAAAATCTCTTAGTTGCTCGTTGGCTGACCAATAGTCACGGTAACTTGGCAATGATTTTATACCCATTAGCAAATTTATCGCAAGGAAAACTTTCATTTCCTCATCATTTGAGGGAAGAAACCTTGCTTGGTTCCCACCAGCTTTCTGCAAAGCATACAAATTCGTATGGAAAACAAGATGGGAGATGAAATCTGGTGGAAACAGTTGCAAAAATACATCTACAGGTGTCTCAACATCGTCTGGTATGGTAGGGCCACTTATTTCAGTAAACAAATTGGAGTTTGTGCAACTTGTAGTGGTTGCAGTCCATACTACTTGCTTTTCCTTTTTTGACTCCTGTAGACGAGATAGCGGAATTTCATCTTCACTCTCCCAATCGCTGGCGTCAGAATCCAAAGTCATGGTCGTAACTTGTCTACTTTCTTCATCCTGGGCAATTTCCATTATGGGATTTTCCGGAGTGTCTTCATTATCGGAATAATCTCCGATATCAGATTCGGTATCGGACGGTATTTCCTCAATAAATGTATAAAGCAAGTCGGGCGGAAGCTTTGCAAGGTCGGATAATTTGAGTGGCCGGCGATCTATAACAATATGGTACATCTATTGGTTCCAAAGCTATGTTCCTAGTGGTTACATTAGGTAACCACACATTTATATTAGCCGTAGCAAAAACACTATCTAGTTATTATGAATAATAATATATGCAATTTATTACTGGACATTATAAGAAATGTTTTGTAAATCACCTTACCTGCCATATTAATTAATAACAAAATGCTGCAACAATAAATAATGCACTCTGCAACCTAACCAAAATACAACAAACACGTGCACATTCGAACCGTAACTTAGGTTAAACTAAACGCAAGATTACGGAATTCACCCGGTTTTCAACTTTCAGGTAGTATAGACAACACACACAACTCTGTGGTTATACATTGAAACCACCAGGAACTTAGCAAAAAATTATTCCGTTTGTGGTTACGCTAGAATACCACTGGGCCTGAAAGGGTTAAGTCTATTTGGCATAGAAGAAATTAATTTGCTTGTAATATTTTGTCCAATTTTACTCCACTCCTCCTGTAATTGTTCCTTCAACTGCGTTTTATTCGTGATATTGTGTCTGCGAACACCAACATCAAGGTCGTGCCACAAATTCTCGATGGGATTAATATCGGGTGACTGAGGAGGAGTTTTCAACACTGTAGCGCAGTTGTACAGAAGCCACTCACGAACAAGGTACGCTTTATGTTTTGGGTCATTATCTTGATAGCACTTCAATATATTTGCTAAACCCATTTTTTCGGCACTTAGTTTTAGGTTTTGTTTTAAAATGTCAAGATAAACATGCTTATCCATAATTTCATCAATAAAATGCAGGTTTCCGACCCCATGACTTGACATACAGCCCCATACAAGGACAGAGCCTCCACCATGTTTCACGGTTGCCCGAAGATTTTCTTTTTTCAGCGCCTGGTTAGGTTTCCTCCACATCATTACTTTGCCATCTGAGCCAAAAACATTAAATTTACTTTCATCAGTAAATATGACCTCATTCCAAAACTCTTCCGTTTTTAATAAATAATTGTTGGCAAATTCCAGCCTCTTGCGCCTATTAATTTCGTTGATGTATGGCTTTTTCCTTGCTACTCTACCATTGTAATTATTTTTTCTAAGCACTCTCCGTATGGTTTCTGCACTTACATGTTTTTTAGAATACTCTTCCTATAACGAGGCAAGCTTAGGTGCACTTATTTTTGGATCTTCGCGAACTTTTCGTAGTAACCAACGTTGGTCGTAGTCATTTAATAAAAATTTTGGCCCATTTTTTGATTTATCTTCGATGCGATTTTCGTTTTTGTAACGGCGAATGATTGACTGAATAGTAGAATGGCTCTTGTTAACTAGTTTACCAATTTCTCTGTAAGTTTTTCCTTTTTGGAAAAACGAAATTACTAATTGGCGAAATTCAACAGACGTATTCGTACTTTTGCGACCCATTTCGAATTAATGCAGAGAATACTGACGATATTCCTGTACAGGTTCAGACTTGTTGAGTGCATTTGTTTCCTGCATTTGTTATCTCAACATCTGTGATGTGTTGTATCTTATTCTGCCTATTATATATTTATGTATGAATAATCGTGTGAGGTGAATTTCTGTTGTGTTACACATATTAAGCCTGCCAAATTATTTTATAATTTAATATTAATGTTTTCGAACTTCTGTTGTTTAAATACACACTAAAGAATAATTGTATGAAATAAAATTCAGATATTTCCTATTAAAATGGAACTTTAACAAACATGACTGTTACATAGTAGTTTGTATGAATATCCATGTGACTGATTGTACATATCTAATCTCCAAGAATGATAATAAGACTAAATAAATAAAATGAAATATTCAGAATTTCACCAAGTTAAGCGAAAAGAATACAAATAAGCAGTTATTCAAAAAACTGCTATGGCCTTCATTGTATGCCGAAAGGTTTCCGATTTTGATTGCATTGAACACTGTATATGCATAATTCATGCATAAAACAATGGTTAAATTAACACACTCGTTCTAGTACATAACAAATCTGCGAGAACAATAATCAGACCAAATAAATAAAATGAAATATTCAGAATTTCACGGAGTTAAGCGAGAAGAAAGGAGAAGATAAGAAATTATTCAGAAAAACTGCTATGACCTTTATTGTTTGCAGAAAAATTTCCGTGTTTGATTCCTTTGAACACTGCAAAAAGTGTAAAGGAACAGCTTTTACTTGAAGCAGAAGGTGTTACATAACCATCTGCTTTGTTATTGAAATCCATCTGATAATGTTTTCAAGTAATCGATCATGTTGACGGTCTTATTAAGTTGATTTCTATGATGAGCTATCTACAATAGCACATGAACTACTGTTACAGTGAAAAGCAGAGGTTAGAGAATCGGTCTATTCCATAATTAGTTGTCGAAAATGTCACAAAAACCTACCTTTCCTTTTTGTTAGTTGCTTAAATGTCTTCTTTAGTTGTTCTCGTTTGCTGTAGGAATGGTTAATATTTTGTCTCCATTTATTCTATACCCATATGTTGGTGTTTTCTTTTTGGTTTCTCAAAGATTTACTATATGGAGGAATCGATCAGCATCAAACAGCCCCTTCAACTAATCTTGATTCTTCTAAGTACGAATCCTGTCAACCTGAGCTACCCCAAGGAAGATTCAGTAGCCGTCGAGGTTGTATGCCTTAATGAATAATTCATTTGTATCACTTTTCGCCTGGTTTTTCTTTTACCTAAACTTGCCCAATGTAACCATATAGAGGCATACATGGAAAAATAGCCTGTATGGATCACCAACTACCTGCACCGATACCCGCCCCAACTATCTTCATAGAAAGCCCTGTTGGTGCTTGGACACATGGCCGTCATAAAATTCAGTGCTAACGACTCGTCGTTTCAGGAACTGGTGCATTGGTTGTTTTGAGGCTGTTCGATCCATTTAGTGTTCGTCCGGATGACCGCAGGAAATAACTATGTGCATATTTGTTTAAATTGCTTGTATGAGAACTATTTTGGGCTTCTTCAAATCTGCGTGCACATTATTGCGTACAAACGGTTTAAAGATCCAAAAGCAACCTTTGAATTCGTCCATAATAAGGCATTTTGGTGCTCTGGATGGATCTTGATTCTTACTTCTAAGTATGAATCCTGGCAACCTGAGCAGACCCATGGAAGGTCGGGTAACAAGATTTCAGAATAGGTGCTAGCAAGAGAAGTAGGGGAAGTGCGCTAATATTGCGCCATTTATGAACTAACCTTTATATATTGGCAACGTAAATAGAGAAAGAAATTGACTTGTACAAATTAGGCTCGTTTAACTGACGCAATGGCAGCCCTGAAGTTAAATTTAGTAAAATCTTAAAATTAGGTTGGCAAAAAATAATAAAAATTTAATAATGTTTTCCTAAATTGCACCATGCTTGCCTAAATTGCACCATGTGTTTGCCAAAAATGCACCATTTTCTTAAATTATGCAGTGTGTCTTATCAATATAAAAAGGTTATACACGTTATAAATGCTGAAATACATGATATAGGTACAACATAATATATTAGGTAAAATATTTAAAGTCTCAAATTAGTCTTTGCAAAAGGTGCAATACCGTCAACCGGGGCGAGATTGATAACTTTTTTTTCTATTTTGTGAGCCATTTCGTTATCCTTAAGCAATTTCAAATGTATTTATGTCTATCTTCTCTACTTCTCTGCTATCAACTTCTTCATCTTCAACCTCATCGCTTTCATTGTGAATGTCTGCTTCTAATAAAGCTTTATCTTCATCATTGCTCTCTCTGGTTACACTTTTACCTGGGGCTACTTGTAATCGCTTTTTCTTCATAGATGCAGCTCGAATTGGGGTTGCACTATACCTTTTTTCCGTTAAAAAGATTAATAATGAATCGTTGAAACCTTCTACAAATTATTCGACGTTTTTACCATCAGGTAACCTTATTAAAACGTTGTTTGGTTCTAACGGATATTTATCCGCCGCAGGCCGAAAAACCACTGATTAAAACTCTTGTAATAGAATTTCTTTCACCGTCTTTTTCAAAGCTGTCCATTTTCTTCAGAAAACAAATCTTCTTTCATGAGAGTTGAAGAATTTTTACTCTCCATTTTATATTGCAATAGAATTTTCCTCCATGAGGTCTTAAGTGGTCGGAAGAATGCAACATCAAGCGGCTGTGTGAAATGTGTTGAATTTTTCGCCAGAAAGAGGAAAGCAATATTGTTATGCCGACACAGATCAATCACATCATCAGTGAGGTGTGCAGCTAAGTTATCGCCGATTATAACTTTTTTCCCAGGCAGCATAGTTGCATGGGACAAAAAAGTTTACGAAAACCAATCTGTGAAGATTGAAGCATCCATCCAACCACTTTTTGATGTGTTATATCTAGTGCCAGAAGAACAACACCGATCAGAGCCGCAAGACTTCCTTTTGGGCCCTTTTCAGTCCACCGATCCCAGATATTATCTGCCTTGGAAATAATATAAGGCAGAAGTAATATCCCAGACGCCGAACCACAAAACATGAAGCTTGTTGCACTTTTACTGAAGTTGATTATATTTTTGGGATATTTCATTCCTCTTCTACAGAGAACTTGCCTTTTCCCGGGATCGTCTGCCAAATTCGTTTCGTCATAGTTGAATAAATTTTCCGGCGGTATATCCTTAATTGACTCGGAAAGGTTCGTAAAATATTCCATAATTGTATCTACAGATACAGCAGCTCGAACCTTTTTTATATTTGCAGCAAGTCTATTGGTTACATCCGTATTATGTCGTTTTAGAAGCGATTCTACCCAATCAGCTCCTGGCATGTTATTCTTAAATTTGTTAATGTGACCTCTACGGCGATCCAAAAAATGTTTTGTGATCATTTGAAGATCCTGCATAGTGATTGGCATGCTCCAATCACTACAAGTCACAACTATTGTGAAAATGGGTTGTTCCCCAGTTTTTTTATGATGTAAACCATATTTGTTGTATAATGTCCCGTATGGGATACCATATTCCTTAGCAGCTTTATTTACTGACCATTGATGGTCGACTACCTTTTCAAGGGCCTCCTCAAGTCTCCCATCTGAGAAATTGCTATAAGTTCTTGTTCCCAGTTTTTTTATAAGTTCTAACCATGATGAAGTTGCATAAGAGAGCCTGCAATAGAAATAATATTGTCAATAAAACTGAAAAAACTATATATTATTTACAAAAACATTAAACAAAAACGTATGCTTGAAATTACATTTAATAATAAACACTTTGGAAATGCTATCAATGTCGCCCCGAAACTTAATCAAACTCGCCCCGTATGAAAAACACGGCTGCCGCCAGCTACTATTAAGCATAGTACTTTATATAAATTTGGGTAATAATAGTAAGATAATACCTTAATGTCAATTAAATCCAGCACTGAGAAGAAACCAATTTTTGGTCCAAAAAAACAAAAATGTGACTATAATACCTTTCAAACCAATTACCGTACTTTACTGTTTTTTTCCTTTTAGAGCCAAGTCGGTTTAATATGAAATTGAAATGAAGTTTTTTTTTTTAAATATCGGATATAGTTTTTGCAAAAAATTTTTTTCATTTTTGAACAATTGCTGATAGAACAAAATGACTTATGTTTTTTCAGAAATTACTTGAACTTGGCTTTTTTGTTCTAACTGGATAGGAAAAGTATGCAATAAATACAACTACAATCAAATTTAAATTTTTTAATGGAAACATTACAAGAAAATAAACATATCTTTTCGAAAATGGAAAAATAAACATAGTTTTAGGTATTAAACGTTTTATTTTTTTATGTCCTCGTGGCTGCTTTCTCTTTTTTATTTTTGACATAGGCGTCGTTGTAGACTTTTTAATATTTTGTTAATAATAATAATAAATTGAGAATCAACGGGAGGGATGTATTGAAATAATTGCTTTAGGTGCCAAACTTTGTCAAACGATAGCAAACATTCTGTTGATTCTGGACAGTTTTGAAATTTTAGTGGCCGCGGTACTGTAATGACTTTGTTCGACTTTATTGGTGCTCTTGTTACGGACCAATCGAGCGTTTTCGACGATTCGTAACTAGCTTGATGGAAAAGGGCCTTCAGCTTAGCTCAGAGGAGTAGGGGGAGTTCGTGAAAATCGCTTATGGGAGAAAATCTTTGGTTGTGTACAGGGCGAGTCAAAATAAGTGGGCGCCACCTTCCAAATCCAGCTGGTCGTAGGTCCTCGTGGAAGGCCGAGAAGTCAACAGCGTACGGGAACGGAACTTACCGTGATTGTGCCTCCTCCCATATATATTTAAAGCTTGCAAAATTCTTACACCAGCAGTACAAAAGACACAATAAGCGACAGTAAACTTTAAAACACATATAATGAGAGGGTTAAAATATGACCATACAATGAAATGACAAGTTATAATGCAAAAAGTTTGAATTACAGAATTTTAATTCTTGAAATTCAGAAAACTCGCCGCCGTTGACGTACAATATTTATATAGTAATGAATCTGTGTGGCCAATGGCGTAGAGTTTACAGGAAAAATACAATATTAATATCTTTTACAAACACCAATAAATAAATGGCGATTGAAGATCGCTTTTAAGTTGCATAAAAAAGTTCCATATCGCGAAATTCGGCAAGTTTGCGCGAGAAAAAAAGAAGGTTTATTTTACACTGCACCAAAAAAACTGGTTGTTTACCTTGAACTTCGGTGGATGGCTTAAAGCGAGGCAGGCACAACGGCGGCGATTTCCGATTGCAGGGTCAGAAAAAAGAGAAGGAAGACAACGTTCTTCGGGGCAGCGTGGGAACGAAATGTAGCTATTATGTCCCTATAAAACGCCAAGTTGCCTTCAACTAGGTCAGTTAATGTGGAGACAGAAGCGAGACTTTCCGGACGACGGGAACGAACCAAATTCCAGCAAAACACTTGCACGATTTCCTTTTTTTTCTTTTCACATCACAAAGATCCGAACTGAATTCGACAGGAGCAATTAACTTTAATTGTCCAACACCAAAGCGAACATTCTGTTATTATATATATATCCGACTTTAAGTCGATTTGATTTTTCTCTACAGCAAACGGTAATTCGGTAAAATTAACAGAAGCCCACGAAGGAAAAGAAACTATATTCGAAGTTGCGTCCGTCTATCTTAAAGGTCTAGCTTCGACTGCCCTAAAAATGCAATGAGAACCTGCACCCCCCTCAAAAGATTGCACCACATTACAAAATCATATGAAATGTTCTAGAAAGATTTTTTTTAACACATGAGCTCTAGGAACAGTTCGAGGTCTAGCGCGGAAAAACAAGAGTGCAATTTAGACACAAAAGAAACTGTTTAACAACGGCGAAAAATATCTTACAAAGAAAAACCTTAAACAACTGCGACTCCCGTGGGTCATAAATTTTAGGACGGAAAACACCAATAAAACTTAAATGCTCCATTCTTCAAAGATGCAATGTAACCAAAACTGCATCCAATATACAAACGGCAATTAAAATAGCGTGACCAATTCTTACGAAGCGGCAAACAAATTAAGAAATTGATTCATATAAAGCGGCGAATTTGAAAATAACATAACACTCTATTCTGAGTTGTTATTAAGCTAGCTTCTAAAAAAGGTTTATTTGACAAATACTTTAATTATTTGACGGAAGCAAAAGGTACCCTACGAAAGGGTAAAGTTTCACTAACCGTGTCATACTGTTTAAAATCATAATGTTTCACGTAAAACACTTTAAAAGGTGTTCTTCTGTTAACACCACAAAGTCCTCTTATTAACCCTAACGGGCTAAAGATTTCAATTATACCCAGTTTCTTTGCTATCTGGCTATGTATATTATCAACTTCTTGGATGGAACTATGTCCTGGCTCATAATACTTTTGAATAATAGATATTATTGACGGATGGGATTCTATGAATCATATTAAAGCCGTACCCGTGGCAGAGTTTCTGTTTTGCGGCACGCAAGAGTCGGACCACAAAATTAGGTGTTCAATATCGGGAAGATCAGATAGAATATGTTCTAATATTTTTATTAACCTTTAACTACCCGCGCCCGTTTTTATAAGGTAACTACTCGCGCGGTGTATTTTGTACACCATTACCAATATTGCGTAATAAGGGAGTTCTTTGTTGTTATGACATTATATTAGACACAATTTTTATTTAGATAAAAGTGTTAACAGTTTATAAAAGACATGGAATGTTCTTAAATAGATTATATAATTGTTACTTAAAAGTTTCATGTAATTTCAATGCTGCCATTACAATATACCTATAAAAGTGTTGGTTACAAAATATTCCAAAATAAAACAGATTAAAAAAATATAGAATATTCTGAAAAAGATTAAACAATAATTGTTACTGAGAAGTTTCACTCACTTTCACTGTTGCCATTGCAGTGTACGCAAGTAGTAACAGTAACTACGTGTTCTTTGCAAACTGATCTCTGGCATGTATTACAATGAATAGTTGTTACCCGATTTTTCTTCCTTCCACAAAGAAAACATCTACCTCTTATTTTCACTGGTGGCTCCTCTTCAGGTTGTTCTACAGGTGGTTTGTATTTACTCAGGAAGCCTTGAATATCCGAAGGAAGATGTTTTAGTTGAGCTCTTTCAGTAAGGTGTGGGTTCATGAACGACATCGACAATGATTTCAGATAAACTCTTCTGTATTTGTATGGAGCACTGACATGTGTGGCGTTATAGAGGATTTGGCTGTTTATGCCAGCTATATTGAGTAATTGAAAAAATATTGCTAAGGGCCACTTCCGTGTTCTTCTGGATACAGAGTAAGTGCCGCACATTTTGTCGACAGTATCGCAGTTTATTGAAGAATCATCATGCATAGTTGAAATTAATATTACAGCTCTATTTTTTCGTGGGGTATAGGATACGATGGTCACGTCTTCCTGGAAGCCAAAAAAGGAGGAACCAACTTCCCTTCGTTTAGTTGGTAAGAATTCAGAAGGCATTTCTCTTTTATTTTTTTTTATGGTCCCCACCATTGTTATCCCTTCTTTCAAAAGTGATGTAGCTAAAGGGTAGCTTGAGTACCAGTTGTCACACGTCAAATTTCTATTACTTCCTTTGAGTGGTTGAAGCAAACGATGTACAATGTCAGTTGGTTTATTTGATATTTTGTATGGTCCTTCTGGCTGTTGACCACAATATATTTCGAAATTGTTGACATAAAAAGTTTTTGAGTCGCATAGTACAAAAGCTTTCAAACCGTACTTTGCTGGTTTGCTAGGGATGTATTGAATGAAGCTGCGTCTTCCTCTAAATGGTATCAACATCTCGTCAATTGTTATAAATTCCCCTAAAGAATAATTGTCTTTGCAGTTATTTACAAAGCGGTCAAGAATAAATCTTATTGCAGCTAGCTTGTCAGTTTCCCGTCTGTCCCTTCTGGTGTTTACGTCGTCGAATCTAATAGTCAATAGTGGATAGCAAAAACAGAAATCTATTGTAACTCATACAAGCCCGAAATATTTCAGCTCCTGTTCCATCGTTTGTCCACAATTCCAGGAAATGCGTATGGTTTTGCTTCTTTGATCCTGCTAGCAACAGTAATCCTATAAATGCATACACTTCCGTTGCCGTAGTCGTTTTTGCATCCCGCTCCCTGCCATAGCTTGGTTGAACCTTTGCAATTACTATATTTGTGCAATCGACAATATGGTTAATCATGTCTTCTGCAACAAATTTCTCAAAGGCTTCCCGGGGATTGGCTACATTTCGGGCACACTGCTTTGGACCAGGAAATATTTTTATTATATTTTTTTTGCCGTTCTTGTAAATCTACTTGCAATTCTGTTTCTATGCCATATAGTCGATTTATCCTTACCAATCAATGTTACTTCATTGGTTACATGTTCTGAGACATCTGATTCACTAGCTTCCTCTTCCGACTGAGTATCGTGGTCGGCTTCCTCTATTACTTCGTCTTCTGAAGTATCCTCTCCACCTACTTCTTCCTCGGATTCGTCATCTAGTACAGCTTGTGCTATCTCTTCAAGTTCTTTCTGCGTCAAGCACTTCGGATTTTTGATCGGCACTCGATTGCTAGAATATTTTTTTTTAATAAATACCGATATAGCTATTCCCTTTTACAAAAAAATTAAGAAAATTATACTAAAGAAATAAAGATATCTTTTCCAAAAATACTCACATTATTGCTCGCGTGGTGTATTTTGTACACCACGACGGACTTCGTATTTTATTTACAACCACTCGCAATAACGGCACCAATAACACTGAAGGTGGTGGTAGTAGACACTTCACTGGTAGGGTAATTGACCAAGAGATGGCGGAGAAAGGTCAGGTTGGTATATGGCAGCTTCCGGCGCACAAATGGTGTACTTTTTACACCAACGCGATTAGTTAAAGGTTAAAGTAGAAGCAATATCAATACCTTTTCTTCCATGGGTACCCTCGGACCATATGGCACAATATGCCCTTTTATTTAAATTACATTGGGCTGTCAAATTATATGTATTTAGTTTTTTGCTATAAAAAAACATGAAACATTAGCTCTAGGTAAAGCGAATACGTTTTCCATATCAAAGAAGATTATTGCAGTTTTTTTATCAACACTCTCACGGACTTTATTCCTTTCATTTCTTGCAGATAGTTTATTAGTTTCGTGTAATTTAAAATTGATATTTTCTTCTTCAGAAAGTAAAGCGTTCTTTTTTTATTTGTTTATGCTTCGCAGGTATCGTAACGATTCTTCGGTTTGAGAAAATTTATGTTAAATTCATAATTGAAAATATATCTGTAATAATGCATTTTCACAGGTTCAATCTCTTTAGCTACACAATATTCGACGTACAGTTCATACAACTTTTGCTGATTGAGGGTTACATCAAAATACTGTTTTTTGGTATTTTGTCGACAATAATGAGAGTCGACAACGGGAATAGTGTTAATATGGTCTCTGACACTATTTTTTTGAATTTCTGGAATAACCTTTTTTGCATGCTTTCCCTGTTTTATCTCTAGTGGATTTCCAGAAACTTCAGCTCTTTTATTTAAACAAAAATACTCGATGCGTCGCTGACTAATATCAAGAGTTGACAAACAAAACGATATAAATGTTCTGATTTTTTACCTTTAATACATGAAAATTGTATTTAAATGAGAAATTACGACCTGACTTTATTTTTGGAATGAACACGTTTTTTTCTCAAGTCGGTCTGCATTTTTATTATAGAAATGCAATTTTCCAGTATTGTCTAAATTCCAAAGAGAATCGTGAATACTTTACCTTTCAACAATACTATTTTTTTTGGCACACATGAATTTACATTGTGCGTCGCAGTTCTTAAAATTGTGTACTTTTCTTGCCCTACGTATTTTGCCCTTTGCATCTTTATATTTTTTTCCACTTTGACACAGTTTTTTGTTAATATTTCTCTTCCATGAGGCGGGATACGTTTTTCTTTTTCTGGTCCTGTTCGTAGGTTCTTTTACTACTTGCTCAACTTCTCCCTTTTCTGCTTCATTTTCAGTTGCTGCATTCTCATTTAAGACTTGAGTATACTAGAAGTGATTTTGTTTAGGAGGGTACAAAGTTCACGGTTGCGTATGGCTCAAGTACAACGCTTGCCATTACTAAGTAGCTTACCCCTGCTGCGTACGCCAGCGACATCAAAAATGTTTATATATTGCTGTGATCTCTGGGTTTGTCTTAATTAATAAATAATTCACAGCGTTATGAGACTCTTTCTCAGGAGTATTCTGTCTTAAATTTCAACAATCCCACAAAACCCGTTTAATTTGAAAAAAAATTGTGAAAAGTAAATAACATTGAATATGTCTCCTGACAGAAATCAAATTTGTGACAGCTAAAATGATTTCAAAAATCACTACAAATGACGTGTACACACCAAACAAAACAAAAGTGCTCTCTGATTTTACAAATAAAATAGGACTAACAAATTAAAACACAAATGTCACAGCAGAACGTCCACTATTGTTGATAGATAGAAATTGAACACTTCACCCACCTTTCGTTCTTTGTAACTGGACAATTCCACCAACCTTTTCTTTCGGAGATTCCTTCCACTTAAGGCCAAAACACCCTTTTCTAACGTCCACTGCCGTTCTGTCAAACCTTCCAACATCAAACTAGTACTCATCGCCATCCTGCCCGAACCTGCCGACCTTCAGTATATAGTATAGTTCCTTTTAACACTTCCCAAATCAACAATTCCAGTTATATTCTTGCCATCGCCCTCTCGTTGTCAGGATCCAAATCAAATGCAGCCTTTATCCTGACAATTATTTATCGCTTCAGTCGCCCTCTCGTTCTCGGGAACCATAAATCAAATGCAACCTTTATCCTCACAATTGTTTATTACTACAGTTACATATACACACCATTATCAAGATAATGTTAAATGGAACAAAATTCGATAATAAAGTCGTTGAATTCTAAGACTTTTTATTTCACATTTATCAAAACGTGAATTGTCAATTCTTTTTTTTTAATAATTTTTTTAAATCTAAAACAAAAACAAAAACAACCCTCTTGTCTTATTACTAAACAAAATTTTTTAAAACTAATTTCTATCAAGATCTCGTGTACAAATAAATTAAATGAATTAATTTTTTTTTTTAAATTATAAATTGCATATTTACAATCTACTCTCACGATTTGACTAATAAGTAAATTTTATAATGTTGTACATGACATGAGGGGGATATAGCCATCGCTAATCTCCCGGGTAAATATACACTATTTTTAGTTAGGTTGTATAAGGTCTTGTGGCCAGTTCCGCTTAAGTCTTCTTGTAACTAGTGGTTGGTTTGACAGCTGCTCTACAAGATCGTTTCCGTGTCCTGCTAACTTGTGATTGTAAACACTTGCAAGTCTCTGGATTTCACTTGTTATGTATGGGATTTTCAGATCGGTGTGAAGAGTCTCATTACTGATGTACCATGGCGCATTTGCCAACATGCGTAGGGTTTTGGATTGGAACCTTTGAAGAATTTTGGTATGAGATGCCTTTGCGCAGCCCCATAGTTGGATTCCATAGGTCCAGATGGGTTTCAGTATCACTTTGTATAGTAGTAACTTGTTTGAGAGGGAAAGTGGGGATCGATTTCCAATTAACCAGTACATTTGTTTGACTTTTATATCTAGCTGTTTTCTCTTGGCTTTGAATTAATGAAAAAAAAAAAAATTTAGAATAACTGGATAAGGCCTAAACGGAAACAGGTTAAAGTGAACTTCAAAATCCAAATCAGAATACACCTGTCTCAAATCGTACAAGCCGAAAATTAAATAAAGTATCACTTCACCTCCAAACCCCAGGTGGATATCACAGCGTTTAAAGTTCACTTTATTGCGGATAATACAACAATATATATAATTAATATAATTAATATTAGTCATCAGATAGAACGTCGTCACTATCGCCATGTAAAGTTATAAGAAGTGGTGCAATATATTCGGTGTCCAAACAACTTTCACGTTCCCACCACTCTTCAATGAGATTTTCTGTATGAATCACACAGTCTTTCTTCACTGATTTACGGCTTCATTCCACATGTCCAACACATTTTCTTCTTTAAATCCGTTGCGGCCAATATGTTTATCGTAATATCTTTTACAGTTTGACCATATAAGTCTATGGGGTTGAACTGACAGTGATATGGCGGTAAACGTAGTGTCTCATGTCCATGTTCCCGGAGCATTTCATCAACAACATATTTTTTTCTTTCTTGTTTTCTTTGGCTATTCTTAACAACTCCACTTTTAGGGCATTTTTTTGGATACATAAGATGCTGTGTATCGAGCCAATCTTTAATTTGCTGCTTCCTCCATCCACCCGTCGGTTGTCTTTCAGTAGTAGTCATAGTCAGAAGACTATGTAACGCTTTCCACTGTTACCTGATGGTTTTTTCACACTTTTTGGAGCGTAATCTTGTCAAGATTTTCTGAATTCACCTTTAGAAAAAATCCACGTCTCATCAAGAAATACAACTTTTCTCTCCTTTGATTCCACGTTTTTCGTATATTGCTTTAAAAAAACAACTCTTTGGTGGGCTATATGCTGCTGTGCGCACAAAAATCGTATATGCACTCTTTTTTTTAATTTAAAACCGCAACTTTTCAATAATTTTGATGGTGTTTGTACACACACATTTACAATTTCGCGTTCCTTTAATATATGTTGAAGTGTTGCCAAAGTAAATGGTATTTTAGATAGATACAAGCCGTAAATTACGTTTCTGATGTCCATTTTAATACCTTCACACACGTCATCCGATTTTGGTTTTAATCTTGCATTACTATTCTTTTTGTCCGTAAGAATATTTTCTTCATCTTCGTATACAGTACGTTGAACACTACGAACACTCACTTTCAGGGCAGCTGCAACTCTTTCTTGAACAGAAGATAAAGGTAACTGTAGACCGCCGTTTTCTTTTTCTAATTGAAAATACGACAAAATGGTTAAAAGTTTTGTATTATAATCTAAAACTATACTTTTAGGCATCTTGAGATCCTCTTATCACAACAGGTTAAGGTAGACTGACCAAAACTAGTAATTAAGTGGTCAAAATGCAAGCGTTGTTAGCTTTCTTATCTCACAATACGAGTAAGTACCTAAATCATAACGGAGCAATAATGTAATTGTAAATAACCTGACTTAGCTAAGAGACTCCATAAAAATAATGATTATACATGCTTTCTAAGTTCGGAATTTTCAGAAAAAATGTTAAATAGATTATGGAATTAAAAAAATTATTAATATTTTATAGATGAGTAAGGCAATTTTCTCTATTATATTGTCTGTTGTTCCGACCATTCTTTATATTGTAAAATTTTGAGAGCCGCTGGTATAAGATCGGAACATTTCTCTTCCATTTGCTATTATTATATCTGTGCCATATGTACCTGTCTCGCTCAGATTCATTACCCGTACTTACGGCTAATTTCGTCATGACGTAAAGGCAATCGCTAGACCTACGTTTCTTAAAAGATAACGAAATTCTTACTCAAGATAGAAAGTAAACCAGTGCCAAAGTACGTGTATTTTCTATTGGTACACCCGCCTAAACAAAATCACTTCTAGTATAATATCCTTTTGCTATTCCCCAAATATATTCTATTGGATTAAAAAGTACAATGATAGGGAGGTAGTGTTAATACAGTGTGGCCGTATTGTTCTGCAAGAGTATCTGCGGCATATGTCTTCGGTGGTGCATTTCTACAACAAATTATTTATATGTACAATTTATCGAAAAGAAAGCATTATTTTGATACTTACAGTCTAACTAATTCCAAGAGTTGTACTTTGAATAAGTAAGGCCAGCTACCTGACATAATCCCCACCGGATGTGTGGGTCCTGCTTATCTGATGTTTCCAGTTAGGCCAGCAAGAACTACGGGGTGCAACTTACCTCTTAAGTTACTTGATGTTTCAAGAAGTAGTTTCTTACATTGCTTAAAATGCTGTTGAAATACCAAATAATATAAAACTTGTGTGAAAAGATGTTTTATTTGTCAAATTAACAAAACGTAATATTATGTGCTACGTGTTATGCTATTAATTTAACTACACAATATTACACTTAAATGTACATAATATATAGGTATATATATATAAGCGCACTATTTTTGGGGTTTTTCATTAGGTGCATACCTGTAACATACACATTTTACAAAATTTATCCTAGATATTTTATTATCTTTGCGTTTTACAAGCGTCTCTCGTACATAATTTTGTCTATTTCGCACTTCAGTTCTTAGTTTCTTGCTGTATCTATCAGCAGTTTGAATTTTACCATACGTTTCCGTTTGAAAATTAACTATCATTTCTACAAAACTAAATAGATTTGGATGAGCGGCATAAAAATTACTATTAAATTTAGAGTGAAAAGACTCGCAAGCGTTTGTAGTTCGAGTCTTGGTCTCAGATGTACATGCCCAAATAGAAGGCGGAAATAATGCATCTTCCGCAATGTAATTTTCTATTAAATAGTCATGAAATTGCACAACTTTGGTTTGGCTGCAATGATCCGATAGTTTTAAAAAGTTTTAAATGTTTCCCTATTTCTGTATCATTCGTGTAGTCTGGTACAAGTCCCAAAGATTGTATTTTTATATACCATGCCTGACACAAGTGAAACCTACAACCAACAATATTAATGTCCTCCCACATTTTAGCAACAGCATTATGAATAGCTAATTCAAAATCAATAATTACATGTTGTGGCCGAAAAGAAAGATTATGTTCTTCACATTTGGTGGTTATTAATGTAAACAGTTTAAAATATATATCTGCAGATTTCGATGGCAACAAACAAAAAACTAAAGGTACATAGTGACCGTTTTTATAACCATGTATGGTAAAAAATTGTTTGAAAAATTTCGTGCAGCATTCAAATGTGCCATCCATATACACAGCGTCTACAGTACACAAGAAATTTAGATTAGTATAACAAGAAAACACAACAATATTTTCAATTCTATCATTTACTAATAAAAATTGTTCATTTTGGTTAGTAATTGGACTTAAATTAGTTAACAAGTCAAAAATTTCTTCCTGTGTTTTAGGTAAAGTAGGTAAAATACTACGTCTAGCACTCCACAAATTCTTACGCACACGTTCCAAGTCATGCATCACTATTTCGTCGGTAAAATTACTCGTTCGAAGCTCCCGATGAATTAACTTTGATGGTTTTTCGGCTACATCTTCCACAGCTTTCCTCTTAACACAATTACTCAAGGGTTGCCGTGGAATGTTCGACTCCTCTTCATGATTGTGGTTGAGATCACTACTAATTAGTGTACCAAAGTCAGTAAGTGAAGTATACACTTTTGCAGAGCACTTTGAAGATTTATTTCCACACCGCCACCGAATGCTCCCATTACTTAAGGTATTTGCCTTACAAAATTTAAAATTGTTTATGACAAGAAACTGCTTGCCTTTCTCACTAAAGATACACTTTACTTCCATAATTAAACAGTAGGTAAAAATAATATTTCAGCAGAAGAACGATGCACACTTGCCTGTCAAAACAAACGAAGTAACAGAAGAAGTCATTCATACTTGTGACTTATATATAATTTTTCAAAAGTAACTTATAAATTATAACAATACCCGACCAATCAAAGAGCACCCTTTCCCACTTATCTGAAAGGGAGAAGGAACTTTTCTGGCTTAACCCATTTAAAATTACTTAGCTGGCCCAACTCGGACACCCGGATTAAGGGAGCTTATTGGTTTTGGCCCAATTCGGAACCTCCGCACACGGGCACCCATCCGGTGGGGATTATGTCAGGTAGTTGGCCCAACTCGGTATCGCCCTTTGGAACTTTATCTTTTGCCGTGAAGTGGTAACTTGTATTATCCATCACAATTGTCGCTGGTTCCTCCAAATGGTTTAATAATTGATTTTCAAACCATTTCAAGAAATTATCTTGGTTCATTGAACCATGATAATCTGGGTTCTTTTTACTCGATGAAAAGATCAATGAAGCGCCAGGAACGAAACCATTGCGGCTTCCGGCATGCAAAATGATATATCTGTAATAAAATAAATACATAAATAATAATACCTGTCTGTTAAATCCATGCTCTAGCTAATTTCAAGTAAAAACTAACCTTGATCCTTCACTTTTACTCTTTTTAACACTTGTGGCTGTTGTCTTGCCATGATCTGCTTACTGAACCGTCCTCAAAAATTCAAGTTTCAGCCAGGTAAACAAATTGGGATGGAATATTTGATTTTAAATTCGTCACATATTTTTGCAGAAATTGTGTTCTACATAAGGCTATATGCTGCTATTCCAGCAGTCCTCTACGGGGGTTATCTTTTTCCCAGCGAAAACCAATGTCCTTCAATATTTTACCTAGCGAAGATATACTTCCACTAAACAAATCTCTTTCTTTCAACAATTGCAAAAGTGATTTTCGTGTTATATGTTGCTCTAAAAATTTGAAAATTTAACTTGCTTTTAGAATAATGAGAAACCGAAGAAGTACTTACTGTCTCTATACATTTCGCACATAACATTTCGTATATAACATTTCGTACATAACATTTCGAATTGCAACTTGGTGGAAATCGTCTATTTCACGAACAGGCTTCGTTCTGGGTTTCTTTCGTTTTGGACTGTTTATAAGATCTGCAGACTTTATTGTAGTTGATACAGCACTAACGGTTGCGATGTTTAAATTCAAAGCATTCGCAGCTCTGCAATATTTGTTTTTTAAAGTATAAAGTACAATTTAAAAAAAAAACGCTATACCTCTAACAGCATTTAAAGGAATTAATGGTCCTCCATTGTCTCGCTCCCTTTCAAAATATGTTATCAACGAAGCAATGAGCTCCTTAGATTGTTTGCACAGAGCTTTTGGCATCACGATCACACTTGAGAACAGATCACCAAAGTAAGGTTAAATTCGCCACATACCCTAGAAATCGTTGAAAATCGACATGTAAACGGAGCGTACTATTCTGTCAACTCGATAACAAGAAATAGGACAATAACATGAAATTTCGCCCTTGCAATGGTAAATAACTTACA
Source organism: Limonius californicus (assembly GCA_014611495.1). Lineage (NCBI taxonomy): Eukaryota > Metazoa > Arthropoda > Insecta > Coleoptera > Elateridae > Limonius > Limonius californicus. Next base: position 3,759 of record JABXWE010040943.1, on the reverse strand, counting down.
AAACTGTTTATATTTAATATAGACAGTTTCTTGGATAATTATCTTTTTCTGAATAAAACGAATTGTTTCCTTTATTTATTACGCAATTGGAAACCTGCAAGACAAGTGTTGGCGCCTAGCGGAAGAATTAGCAACTGAAGAAGACGTGAACAACATAAATCAGCTGTTCATAATACCGTTTAAATAACACAGTGGATATAAAGTTGTACATCATTTCTGATATTAATTTTCTTGAATGAGATATTTATTTAATAATAATTATGGAACGTAAATCGAGGTGTATTTGTTCAGTACCTCAGTGCCAAAGTTACGCCAGGAAAGGTATTAGTTTGCATAAATTCCCCAAAGATTTGAAGCTGTCCAAACAATGGGCTTATATACTACGAATTGGTAAACCAATTTCAAAGTATATGTTAGTGTGTTCACTCCATTTCAAAGAAGAAGATTTCCATCCAAGTATGTATATGACTAGTAAATAATAGTATTGATATTCCTAAGGTATTTTAAATAATGATTATTGCAAAAATGATATTTGGGTTATCTATACCATAGCCTTCAGTCATTTGCTCATTCATGTTTTGTTTTAGCTACACCATTGAAATCTAAAAAAGTATTGAAGAAAAATATGGTGCCTTCTTGCAAAATTCCATTGCGAAAGCATGATGTAGAGAAATCTGACAGTGGAAGGTACTGTGTTTTCAAAATCGTCAAAAGTATGTGCCTGCTAGTCAATCAACCGCTGTGGAAGAACTGATGGAAGATAACCTCGAAGATAACTTGCCAGGCACTGAAACAATTCAGTTACCACTCGGAGAAAGTGATACTGCATCTTTAGAGTTATTAGCAGAAGTTTGTACAGATCAAACAAAGCTGCCAAATAATCAGAACAAGGAGGTTCAAGTTGACACAGTTCAATTAGTCCCAACAGCAGTGTATGGTATCCTAAAGTCAAATAAACTGTTAGTGGCATACACAGGAATTTCCTGTGATCTGTTCAATTGTATTGTGAAGTGTGTTGAAAAAACTATTACGAGTATGAAATTGAGAGAACATGACATTACAGACAGCATATTACTTGCATTGATCAAACTCAAATTGAATCTCACCTTCACTGTGTTATCTGGGCTCTTTCAAAAAAGTCCAACGAGTTTGAGAAGATCTTTTGATTTTATAATACCACTGCTGTCCGCAACATTGAACTGTGCCATTTATTTGCCAACATATGAGGAGAATATAGAAAACTTGCCTCAGTATTTCAAAAATTATAAGAAAGTAAGATTAATTCTTGACTGCACAGAAATTGCTGTGCAACAACCAAAATGTTTGAAGTGTCGTCTAAGATGCTATTCTTGTTATAAATCAATGCATACCATAAAATTTTTGACTGGAGTCAACCCAGCAGGTATTATAACTTACTTGAGTCCAGCATATGGTGGAAAAGTGTCTGACAAGGCAATATTCAATAATCAGAAAATTATTAATTTATTAGAGCCCTATTTTGATCATGTAATGGTTGACAAAGGTTTTGCCATTGACAAAGAATGTTTAGAAGCAGGAATAACATTAGTTCGTCCTCCATTCTTGAGAAAAGCAACTCAGCTCAATAAATCACAAGCAGAAAACACAGCTAGTATTGCAAGAGCTAGGGTGCATGTGGAAAGGGCAATTCAACGTTTAAAAGTATTCAAAATATTTACAGAAAAAATATGGAACTTATTGACACACATTGATGACATACGTGTTATTTTAGCAGCACTTGTCAACTTATCAAATCCAATTTTGGCAGATAAGTTTTGATTATTATTAAAGCAAAATAAAAAATTCTAAACATTTTTTTACTATCATTTATTAACCATGTTCATTATCCTAATACAATAAACCAAGTCCATTATCCTACTACAATAATACAATACACTTACTTATCATTAAAACAATGGTAGCATATTACAAAAATATATTTCCTGTAATTTGAGGAGCATTTGGGAAATGAATGCTTCATCATACAATTCTTCCAAGATTATACATGTATTATCATGTGAAGCATAAATTATAAAATGACATTTTTTTATATTTAAAATGAACATTCCTAATTGAATTTGCCCATAGTAACTATGTTTTTGTTTTAATTTATACATGTCATCCACAAAATCAATATACGGCAATGTGGTTAAAACACTAGTTGCGCTCATGTTTCTGCCAATCACAGGACACTTTATCTCTATCAGATGTTCAAAATCAGAAGTGACACCATCAGGACTGTAGGCTAGCCAAGGATGCATGGGATGAATTATAAGTCCACATTCTAGTATTTCCTTCTTAACATAATGCTCATAGCATCTACGAGCTGATTACTCCTTTAAATTAAAACATTTTATTGAAAATTCAAACAAACCAGAGAATTTTAATATTACCTGTTGTTGTCCATACAAAGTGTTTTCATTTCCAAAAAAATTTGGATTCATGAAATGTTGCACCTTTTTTTCCAATCTGGATCCTTATTTTTAGAATAAGTATATAGTGCATAACATGTGCTTCCAGTGATCCTGAATTGTCGGTATTCCTTCCACAGTGAATTATTTTGTCCCTTTTATTTGTTGTAAATCTGAATACAATCAGTTTCGTTTTTCAAAACATTTTTTCTATAAATTTCTGTTCCTACTGGAGGCATATATTTTTCTAAGGATACTGCAATTTCATTTTGTTTTGCCACTAATCTGAAAATATTTTCAGCAGGAGCATACTTGGTACTTTCTGCCAATGGAAAAGAGGTTGCTTCATTTTCTTTATTATTTGGTTTATTATAACCTATGGTAGTGACTGTCAATGGGTGTGGACTAGATGTTGTAGGCATTACAGACACATCATCATCTTTATCACATATTGGTGAACTTTTTGTCACTGTCCTTCCTTTGGAAAATTTAGCTAGGGCCGAATTTGGTTTACCTGAAATGTGTTTCGTTATTTACTATAATTGTAATTACATTAGAAACTGGAAGTAAGTAAACTTACATTTCAAAAAGGCACTCAAGTTTTTCTGCTGAATGTCCGTTGGAACTTGAAATTTAGCTTTATTTGTGGTGGTGACATGACAATATTCCCTGATTCTAATGGGTTGTTTATATTCAGCCTGTCTGCCCTTTGCTGAATCTTTGCCCCATTGTTGGACTAAGTCTGTACAGGTGATTTCTTCTATATCATTTCTAAAATGTAAACAATGAATAGGGAACAACAAAAACAAGTACCAAGTTCAAAGGATCATCATTGAGGTGGATGGTAACTACGTGAGGATCTTTTTGTATGGCCGAAGACTGTATCACATATGCATGAATATATTGTTCCTTGTTGGTACCACACTTCACAATATGACTTGCCAGCATTAAGGCTTCGCCCTCGCGTAAAGGGCGTCGGCCATCCCCAATATATTTAGGAATATCAACCAATGTAATTACCACACGCATGTCTATTCCTCTTACTATTCGACTACAAATTGTTACAAATCACATACACATAAAAAACACACAATATTTGATAAATATTCGCAGGAGAGTAAATTATATTCAATGAGACTCGTAAACACACTAGACTGACCAATAGCTTCAAACACAGATCACGTCTTCACCGCCATTTTTGTTGTTTTTGTTGACATCGGAGCGCGCCATCTATCGTAACTATAATTTCCCAATATTCAATATACAAGTAATGGTGATATTTGTTTTTTAGGGTTTGGTATTAAAAAGATGTATTGATGATGTGCAGTGA
>JABXWE010040942.1:0-18394 GCA_014611495.1 Limonius californicus | reverse complement strand
TTATGCTGTACCTTCTAAGAACATGCCCAATCTTATCAGTAGTGCCTTTACTGTAAGGTAGAAAAGCTAAGCTTAGCTATCATACGTGAAGCAATTGAAATTGAAAAACAACCTAACAACATAAACAGGGAGGATGGTTTTAGACTCAGTGAAGCTTGGACTCCAGTAGTTTATCCTCTAAGGACTCCTACGCATCATCGATCACACGATCACGCTCCACCGGATCCGTCCTTGCCCAACGGTGACAGCCAACCAGAACCCCGTCGTTCTGCCCGACTGGCTCAAAGAGGTTTAAATACCTCCGCTTCCCGGATTTGAGTTGTTATATTCACTCTGAAGATGCAAGCTGCAATGTCTTGCGAAACGTTAGTTTGTATGGGCTCACAAACAGCTAACAGGAATAAGCCGATTAAATATTATTGTCCTGGCAAACAAAATACATCAAGATCAACTCCTTGTCCGCCCCAAGGTTTGATTAATATAAGCACACGGCCCTATTTAGGCAGGCAGGGCCTACGAACAAATATGGCTCAAACTTTTAGAGCAAATGCTTGTAAAGGGAGACAAGCTACAGCTCGATCTTACCGGATAATGCTGGGTGAAGTTCCCAAATGACGACGCGGTCTAAGCCGAAAGTAAATTGTAATATTGACACTGTGTACATGTGTTGGTTGTATGACTTCATTCGGGAAAACTACTTAAAACTACCAGCATGCGTGTATTATGCCTTAAAATGCAATACCAATACTATAATAGTATATTATGCAATGAGCTATGAAAGCTATTAGTACACGAGTATGAAGTTTACGACACGAGCCGAAGGCATACACTATTTTTTCTACGACCATTTAATAAAATAAAATTAATGTGAAAACCGAAAATTACAACTCTAAATAAAAACTACTGTCAAAAATCAGTTATATAATCATGATTACGAAACAAAGTGTTGTGCTACTATTTTAGCTACAGTTTAGCCACGTTATTATGAAAATATGTATCGTAATGAACATCGTTAAAGCAGAGGGAGCGCATATTTAAACAAATTAAAGGATGGGCGTAGAAAAAAAATTATGCGTTATTTATCGCATTCTATTTAGACAAATTAAACTAGAACAGCCGCCATAGTCATATCACCTTTTAAAATGTACCTACAAAGTAAGAATATGGATATTTTATTGCAATCATACAATGAGAGGATTATATAAATATAACCTGTATGTACTAAAACACAAAAAGAAGAGAATTATCCGAAGAATGAAACAATATAACAATCTGCAGGATGTTATTGGCAACTTAACATATTTTAACGCACATACCCTACATCACCACACACTTTATTCAATATATTTTTATAGAAAGTAATAAACAACTCGTGTGGTATCGCCCACTTGTTTAGCTAATCATCAGATATACATATTTTTTGTACCCGGTAGGGAAGGAGTTCCGCCACCAATCTACAACATCCCAGTAAAAATTGTTTAAGAGTTCCTGTACCCTTTCCTCTAGCTATGTATAGTATAAGCAAGCAGGTTTACACATACTTTAGGAGTCTTAAAATACACGCTCAAAATATGTATTATAATTACATTACTACTTCAGGACATTCAAATAAGGAGAGAACTCGTAGACATAGTTGTATTAAGGTTGCATGCACAAAGTCTGGCGCCAACAGATAGTGCCGACTAACCATGTTTATTGTAATTTCTTTCATTCAAAGAATTCTACCTGTCCTGCTTTAATATATAAACAACAGAAGCAAGTATAACAATATGTAACTCAAGTGAATGATCTTCCCTAGACACGTGGGAGTTTGTGATATGGTGAGTTTTTATAATAATCCATGAGATATTGTTTGGCCATTGCTTAAGTGAAGGAAAAATTTATACCTCAACAAAGTGCAGACACAGTTGCTATAATGGTAGGCACAAAAGAGTAAATAAGCGCAGAAAATTTTAAGCACTAAATTAGCTAAACTTATTGTAATTTAAAATAATAGCATTTATATAATCATTGACGGAGTATTACCTTCTAAAAATCTAGTGCCAGATTATAATGAGCGGGTGCATATTTTATTAATGTAGAAGCAAATCAATTTCAATTTTGGCAAGTTTTTACTTGTAACGTAGCTAAGAAATTAAAAGTAAAATTTTCATATAATAGCCACTGAAAAAACAGGTACTTCTTTAATTTATCTCGATGACAATTGACTCAACAAATTTAGGTTTTTAGTGTTTTATTTTCCCATATTTATTATCGTTTTTGCCAGTTTGAACAACTTTGGAGAGTGGAAATAACTAACGAAATTACATAAGTTTCTAGAGACCTAGAAACTTCTCAAAAATTCCAGAACATTCCCGAATCTCCAGAAAGTTTCAAATCCTTCCAGGCGGTTACCAGGAAGTTCTATCTTTGAATGGAATGTTCAAGAAAATTCCACTATTTGCCAAATGTTTCAATAACCATTTCTTCAACCTTTTTAACAAAGTCGTTGTAATACAGTCAAACTATTGGTGAAATAAAACTTTAATTTCGTTTTTGTTTACTTTACCTGTTAATTACAATCCATGTAATTCTTCTGTTCTCTTTCTTATTATCTTTATTTTCCTCTTTATTTCCTATCATTTAAATAATATTGTCAAATCTGAAATTCCGCTCTATTTTAGTTAAATTTAAATTTTCTTGTAGAATTATAATGAGAAATGCTTAAAAATTAATTTTTCTTGTATCTGACATATTAAACACTTTAGAGGAGGTATCGGAAGTTTAAAGACGATAATTTTAGTTTTACTCCTCGATATGGTGCTAATCAGACCACGTTAAAACGAAGAGTGAAATTAGAACAAACGAATTATTAAAATGTGCTTCTATTATATATATTTCAAATTTTTACAACATTTTTTGTGCTCCTTCGATTCCATGAACAAAAATCACTAAATACAATCGAAAGAATCATGTAATACTATAAACGGTAGTCCACTAGTTCGGGTACACTCAGTATAGTTCAGATCATGGTATTTTACGATCAGCTTACTGAGACACGAAACTTAGTCGAAGTAGTAGCCAATAATATACATTTAAGTCAAGCCAGCAGATAGAACTACCTTAAAAATGATATTATTATAATACATAATATTAATATGGAATAGGTAGTGTAAATTCATTCATGTTTTCTTATTACATTACAATAATGTTAAATTTCTGCGGAAGCTTACATTTTTTACATTAAATTTTTTGAAAATGGCACATGGAAAAATTTAGAAAATCCTTTTTTTTCTGATACATCTTCTTTGGCGATTTTTTATGAGAAAATAGAATTTAAAGTCAAAATCTATCAGATATACGGCTGTTTCACAGTTTACGGGAAGATATAGGAAACATTACATTCATAAACCAACGCACGTAAACACTTTCCAGAAAACCTTTTTGGTTTGTTTAATTTGGCCATTTATTCTTAGTTAAATGCATTTTTATTAAGCAACACTTAGCTGCATAGAACGTAAAATTAAAAACTTAAAGGAAAATATATATACTAACGATACATTAAAATTTATACATTTTCGTAATCGAAACAATGTTTTCAGTTGTTAGAAAGTGTGGTCACTCTGAGGGATTGGAATTTGAATGTACATGGGGATCTCAGCTACGATATGAAATTGGTTAAATTAGACAAAAATTGCCCCGTATGAAAAGTTTATTATTATTAAAGGTATGAAATTCAAATTCGGTATTTTTATATAAGCGGACACGAAGAATTCAATTCCGATTCCAGTTAAACTTTCTAAGCCAACTATTTTCAGCGATACGATAGTTAACTTTTTTTTTATGGCGAAACGACGAACTTGAAATGTTATATACACAATACCTAAGCAGGAGTATTTATCAAAAATTTTGATGAAAGTATATTACAATTGCATTTCAAATGGGGATACTATTCTGCGCATATTTCTAACAATAATGATTACAAATTGCACAGGAAAAAGATAATTGTTTCCAGTTAAAATTAATACAATCAGATCGCAGGACAACTATGTTGCAACGATGGCAATGCCGTCATTGACGATTTATACGAAAATTATTATTTGATGATATCATTGAAAGTTTCCCAAAGGAAAGAAAGAAAATGTTTTAAATAGGTAGTATTGCAATGCTAATTAAATTTTTTATCTATATTAATACTTAAACTTTGACATAAAATACCCGTCTTAATTTTTAAAAGGGCCGCAACTTAACTTACTGGGCCACGGCCGTAAAAAAAGGGCCATAAAAAGATAAATAGCCGGGATCCCCATGTACACCATCTTATTTCGGACACCCTGTACAAGTCGTTAAATAGTAGTTAGAAGACTTTCAGAATAAAAATTAAAACCCCGATAATTTAGTAATGGATTAAAAACCAAATTCGAGTTAGAATAAATGATATAATAAACAACGTATTCTTTATTATTTACAAACTTCATTTGAAGAATATAATAACAAAAACACGTCAATATAAATGAGAAATAAAATAATGAATTTCCAATTTGGAAAGAAATAAACGAGTGTTCAAGAATTTCAATTATTTTATATAAATGAAATTTCGTATTATCCGATAATATCACCTTCATATTAAGTTAATTCTTTTCTATGTACCTACTGTGTATACAGGGTGTGCCGTAAGTTGAAATAAAACGCCTCGTAGCGTTGCTCAGTGCATATTGAATACGAAACAGCTGAAATATTTATTATTTTTCGCAGACTAATTAATTCACACTAGCTTCTTGAAATTTGAAATTCGAATGCTGAATATTTTTAGCAGCAAAACTAAACTAATAGATATTAACGATGAAAGTAGTTCTTCATCAATAAACTAAAAATAAGAATTACTTCTACACAAGTTGAAATTGTAGATTTTTGATCTTAAGTTTTTGTTGTAAACGTGAGATTTAGATATAGCACGTAAGCAAATCTAAGATAGTAATTTCTGTTTAATTTGACACTGCTGTTCCGAATTTTACAGCTGTCCAACACATTTTACTGTTCTTTTTTGTAAATTCCGTTTCACTTTCATTAATGGAATATACATTTGCTGAGTACACTGACATGATTTTGATTCTTGTAGAGGTTGGTGGTAATTGTAAAGCAGCGGCAAAGCCAACTGCTAAACTTTATTCAGATAAACAACATCCAAACCACGCAGTTATTAAACGAGCTAACCAACGACTACGAAAGAGAGAGGAAGAGGTGGTGGTAGTCGTCTTTTTATGGCAAGACAGTCCAATATTGAAGAAAACGTGTTAGATTTTATTGAATGGGAGCCTACGAGAAGCGTACATGGTATTTCTCGGATTGTAGGTATACCACAGTCGACGGTTCACAGAATATTACACGACAACGACTTATATTATTTTCGAAAAACAAAGGCGCAACACTTATTACCACAGGATCCATAGAACCACGAGATCCTAATGCTAAAAACCTTCTCTGGAATTTCTGTCGTTTGGATTCTACGTTAAACTATAGGTCGTCCTACTATTACCTTAGCGCTGAGGAGAAACACGTGGCAGAGAAGAGGCCGATGCCCAGTAGTGGGACGAAAAGGCTATCAATGATGATGATGATGATAATGCATGAGTTACGTACTGTGAATGGCTATAAAAGCAACATCAAGAAAATCCGAATTTGTTTGGAAGTATTTTGTGAACAGATACGACGATATTTACACAGGATGAGGTTTACAATACCTAACTTATTCTTCACAAGCGGAAATAAAAAGGAATCATTAGGTGCTAGGTCTGGACTATACGGCGAATGACCCATTATTTCAATGTTTTAGGCATTCAAATAATCAGTCGTTCGAGCAGCAGTGTGCGCCCGAGCGTTATCTAGATGCAAGATGATCCTTCCTCTTGGACGTTTTTCACGAACATTTTGGAGAATTTGAGGTAAACAAACTGTAGTGTACCATTCAGCATTAACTGTACGACGATCCTCCAATGCTACAGTGGAAGCATGTCCAGTAATTCCAAAAACTGTGGCGCCCATTTTTCTGTTCTGTTCTGCTTTTTTCACGAACAACTTTTGTTGGAACCGATTCGTTCTCAAGACCCAAACTGCCAACTGTTGCCGACGTTTCATCACCTGTAATGATGTTGTACACCAAATGAGACGATCCATTGTCAAATCGATCCAATGTAGATCTGCACCACACCACCACACGGTTTTCTTTTTGAACTAGAGTCAAATTGTAGGGAATCTAACGGGCACAAAGCTTACGTACCATCAAATTTTTTTGTAGAATGGTGCCAATTGCTTTCACACCAATCTTTAAACTTGCTTGAATACTCCTGGCAGTAACATACCGGTCCTCTCAATCATATTTCGTACAAGACCAGTATTCTTTTCGGTAAGCCGTTTTTGGTTTAGGAGCTCGAAAGTTGTCATTTAAGGAAAGTCAACAACGTTAAAATTCATTGTACCACCGCTTTACGGTAGCTAAGGAACACGACTTGTCACCAAACACTCGATTGATTAGCTCAAAAAATTCTTTACGTCTTAAGCCACGCGTGAAATTGTAAAAAGCACAGCTCGATAATGGTCTTTATTCAATCACATGATTTCTTGGGGAAAGGATTACTTTAAAATTATGATTTTAAAATCCTTCAAGTATATTTAACAACTTTCACTATAATTAAACTTGTAAACAACTACGTTAAAATCAAAGCAAAATTTGTTTCAAAATATCACAGCCTGCTAGATAGGTTCAGCGGAAAGAGAACATCCCTCGTATTTTTTAATAGTTTTCCATACTAACTGCTAAAATATTTTCCGTAGAGCATACAGAATGCGTATTACACAGTTGCCAACTTTCCACTTCTTTTCGCAAAAAATAAACATTTTAGCTGTTTTATATTTAATATGCACTGCTGAACACCTACGAGGCGTTTTACTGCGAGTAATGGGACACTCTGTATATTTGTAATAGTGTTAATCATAAATATTGAAACGAAAGTAAGTCTATTATAATAACATATACGAAAACTAGATTATGTGTTCTTGAATACGCAGAAATTATTATTACCTACTCTTACAATCTTCTTGAAAGCTACTCAGGTTAAAGCAGTTAACACTGAGAAATACATTTACATTGTCCTTTCACGTAGACCTAACCTAAATAAACTGACTAGTATTAGGTAAATGTGTCACAGAACCACCAATTATTATTATACTAAGAGAAACTAACAGACAAGGTCTCAGTGCATACGTGTGCAATGCTTGGCCATGATCCGAAACTTAAGAATGTTAGGTATTCCTGGCTGACGTTCTATATTCTAAGGAAGTGTAACTTACTAGTCGTACTTGAATTTCATCAGTCCGATACGATCAACATTTCACCTCTGCTTCGATTAGTGTAGTGCAATATAAAACAAAAAAAAACTCAGAAGTAACAGAAGAAAAAAATATAGCTTATTGCTATTAGTAGCATTTCGTGTGAAACCAATTTGTGTTAATTATAGCAGCATCGGGAATTTCATAGAAAACTAACAAAAAATAAACAATTAAATTATAAAATTAAACAATTCACGTTGTTTTAAGTGTTATTTTGAATATTGAATTAAAACATTAAAATGTATCAACGTTCCACAATTTCTTATTCATTAAAGTTAAATTTTTGACATTGTTGATAATCTTACTAAATAAATATAATTATGTACCTATGCAAGTATTTTTATGATGCTTTCTTCCATGAATTATTCATTTCTTTTATCTGCTTACAGGTAGAGTATTCTAGTCGTTTTGTAATGCCACAGTTTATAATGTTTATATACTTAAAAATATTAAATAATAGCATAGCGTTGCATAGCCGATATTTATTTGAAGTTATATCAATGAATATGCGTGTTCGCCCGTGTGCACTCGTGTATCACCTTATACAAAAAAGTATTATGGATGGAAAACAGTATATAAAGAAAATGTGTGTTATGATATTAAGATTACTGTTTCTAGAAAGTAGCAAGACGTACTAATTTGACCTGGTGACAGTTACGGTCACTCCCGGTCATTGTTGCCAACATTACGCTTGCAAATCGAGAAGGAATCCGCTTGCTGCTTTGAAATTGTAACTACTACTACTAAGGAGTAGGTAGAAAGTAACTTATATAACTATATGCAAGAAAAGGGAATGTATATTGCTTATTTATGTCATATAAGAAGTATTTAAAAATAGAATATAGTTTTAAAATAATTATACAAAATAGCTTATTAATAAATTGGCTTTGATTCCGAAATACAAATTACAGAAGTTCAACAACCTGTTACGAATCGGAAGGTATTTGTAATTGCACGATCACAGTCTGGATTTTAATCTTACACCAAAAACAAGTTTCTCTACAGAACAATACTGCTGCTCGTTCTTTAACACGAGATTAAATGGTTTCTCATTTCTTTTTGTGGTGGTATAAAAAATGGATACGTAGAGTGTGAAGTTTAAATATATTAACTTTTTGTTCCAAGAAATAATAACGAAGAAACTCGAAGACATATTTTATTTTATTTTTTGTAAAATGTAAAACATGTTTTTAAAAGCAAGTTTCTTGATAGCTCTTCGGTCATATTTATTGTTTAATTTCTTCTATACCGCCGTATGATTGAGAACTGTCGTCACAAAGTGTTGCTTTATAGCAAAGAGATTATTAACATACATGGTTTTCTGTTTTAAACCAACAACAGTTAAAGTTTAAATCTTCTTAGGAATTTTGCGATCACATTGTTTAACAACTAGGCAAAATTTGCATAAATTTCATTGTCTGTGTTAGCACGAGATTTATTTATTAGTATCGTAACACATCTTTTTACTAATTGGAATACTTCAAGCAAGTAAACTGCATTTATATAATCTAGTTATTCAAAAATAAAATAGAGCAAACAAGGAGCAACAAGAACACGTTAAATATCCCTGCAATTAATTTCACATCCTGAGGCGCTTTACAGAGACAATTAGTCTAAACTTACTCTTAGCTTACTGTTGTCGGTAATATTTAATATTTTCAACGTGTATTAAATTTCTTTTCCTTTGAACTATTCATTTACTTAATAATCAAGGAGTTTTTGTCCTCAGACGGTTACCATTACGATTACTGTAGATGTCTACTATATTAAAATTACATTCTACATTTGAATATTGAATATTATTTCGGGAAGAATACACGTTGGGCCAAGTAAATTGTCCCAACTTAAAAGAGGTTGACGCAATCCAACTTACATCTATCACAGCAAATGAGATTATTATTTTTATTGCATAGAAATGGCCTACTGTATAAAGTCAGTAATTGAGAGTTTTGCTTATATAAATTATATCAGTATTTAACAAGACAAGCACCCATTGGTGCAACTGTACTATACTATAATCTAAACAAGGGCAAAACAACAAAAAATAAACAGCGTTTCATAATACAGTAAAAGTTCAAAATTACACTGTCACACATTTTCTAATCCGGTTTGAAAACGATCTTCTGACTTAAGCAGACCTGCTAGGCACAATTGATGCTCACCCTTCGTTTATTCTATTTTGTAATAATATAATATACTCATTTACTATCGGAGTTCGGTATACTATTTCTATTATTGTGCTTAAAACAGAAGTTCTAGTAGAGCGATATCGCAATTGTTTAGTGGTCATAGATGTACAACTCCTTTTCCATTCCAATTTCCTTGAAATACACTATTCAAATAATCCCCCCTCATCAATCATGTTGCCAGCAAATTTTTCATCGCACGCTCAGCCCTACGTGTTCCAAAAACCCCCGTAAAATGTTTCATAGAGAGAGTTGGTGGAAGAACTGTGGTCCAATAGAATGTATGTTGGGTTGCATCAATCCCTTTTAAATGGAAAAGCATAGTTAACCCTCCCTGTATAAATGTATATATCTAATATACCAATTTCTGCGAAGTAGCAACAGCCCTATTCAATACATCATTGCTATATCTTTAATAAGATATACCACTCGAAGAAGACAAAATATTATAATAATAATTATCAGAAATACGCTTTCATTTAATTTATAAATTTTGATAAAATACTTTCTAAAAGGTATCACCCTTTTTATACTTCTTAAAATCAACCGCTGCCCATATCCCCTTCATTGGTTATATTTGATTTATACTAAATATTACAGCAACCTTTTAATAGTGGAAAGATTATAAGTCTACAGGTTAGTCCGAATAATTACAGCATTTTTCTAAGTTTTTCTGTGGATGACTTTACATGGAAACATAGTTAAGCCAATTAGGCCAAAATTTTGAATTAACCTAACTCAAATGCACCCAGCATCTGTAAACCGTTGCGACATTGGTAGAATGGATTTATAGATACAAAAAGTAAGGAATATTTAAAAAATGATCAAATACGACGATGTTCATTTTTGTTTATGCAAATGCATGTTGTCGATTATTGACATGTATACATAATCTCATTGCTTTTATTAGTTTGATTTGCGGATGAGCTAAATTAGCTATACACAGAACTGTGACTTAAAATCAGTATATTATAGTGAAGGAATTTCAAAGGAGTCCTCATTCGCTGAAGTCTTCATCAGTTAGAAGAATCTCACTGGTTGCAAGAAACCAAAATAGAATAATTTATTGTATTTAGATGGAGAAAATGTTTGATATCTTCTGCGAAACATTTAAATATTCTATTTTTATAACTGCTTTCAACGTACATGCCAATCAACAATAATACAACCGCATAAAGTTAAGCAACATTACGGGAACCGTGCCTAGAGACAGACATATTTGTTGCACAACCTCGGATTTTAGGAGCATTTCCCATTATTTATCTAGTAGCATCTTTGGTTTTTGCAATACATTTCAGTGGTCGTCTGCTACACTTCTTCTTGGTAACGCTTCTCTTCTCACGAAACAATTTTATAGTTTGATTTAGGATTTGTTTGCATTACTTATAGCCAGCGGTTGCATTTGGCCTTCAAGGTGATTTGGCACTGAATACTGCCAAATCGCGTTAAACTTGGTTCCTGTGGAAGAAAAATGTCTGGTTATAAACACTTGCTGATCTAGCGTATACACCCATCATTTTATGACAACAGAAGCAAACGGATCGTAAATGCATAAGAAAATCACAAATCAATGAAATCATAAGAAATAGTAATCATTAATTGCGAAAACAATAGTGGGGAATTAATGGTAAAACAATGATGGAATTTGCAGTATCAGTCATATAAAGTTTAAGAAGGGTTTCAGGTTGAAACCAATCTTACTCGGACAAGACTAATTTTCAGATTTTGTTGCATACTACTTTAAATTGCCAACAATGTATACGCAAACAATACAGAATTATAGAAACTAACCAACTAAACTATAAAAATCACGTACACCGTATAGAATAAAAAATATAATACGATTTATAAGTGTCAAAATCCCAGATACATACGGTTTGGAGTCGAATTCCCTTTGTTGAGATGAAGACCCTCAAGGCTCCCTTCAGAGTGGTTGTTTAATACATCAGGGGCGAGAGTCCACAATACGTACGTCATCATGCAAAGCTTATTGAATTTCAATGTTGGCAATACACCATAAATAAGACTTTATACTTTCTAGAAAACCTATTCGTATTGATCGTGTTTAAATGGAACTTTACAAAAGGGAAGCACAGGAATATAGAGTGGAGATTTCTTATCAGCCACCCTTAACTATTTCTGTTAACATCTTTAAGAAGGCCAGTAACCATATCAATATTTTCAAGTTTTACATGGTGGGTATAGAAAATTAACAACTAATATACGATTAATGCGAAAAAGTACATCTCTTGTTTGAAAGTATAAGCACAACCCCAAGTTGTTTACTACTTATTCAGATACTTTCATAAATACCATATCTATGAGAGTGAATTTTACAAATTTTCAGTTACACCTAAAATTCTCGAATGAATATAATGTATAGGCAACCGTAGAATCTTTGTTCCTATCTCATAGCGAGTGCTGCTACATATAGCTCAACTAACAGATTTGGTAAATATTACAACAAAATTTGATATTTACAAATTATATACAGAGTGTCAAACAGCGTGAGGTCACTACTTCGTCTACGTAATCTTTAATCTAATATGTTATGCCCTAAAGTAAACCGTTTTCAAAATAAGAGTGTTAAAATATTATTTACTAAATAATTACAATTTCAGGAAAGCCGATATTTATTTTTATTTTAGTTTACATTCACTATAAATATTGTTCAAAATGGCCACCGTTGCTCTCGAGACACATTTTGGCTCTTCTTAAAAGAGATCTGGATGCCCTATGTGACATATCACTGTTATTCCGAATTACGCGTCCTTCAAACCGTCGATACAAAAATTGACTTACACGTAACGCAGAGTGTCCAGGGGCACCATCGTATTGGTACCACATACCATGTCTGATTGCCAGAGGGACATCAATTAAAAAACGACCCAAATGATCTCCTAGAATGTTTAGATATTTGTGGACGGTTAAATGGTTCTCAAAAACGAATGGACCAATGAGCATGTTATCATTAATTCCACACCAGATATCCACTGAAAAGCTATGTTGATAACTTGACACTGTGATTTCGTATGGATTCTCTAAATCCCAAGAGTGGCTGTTCTTTCTGTTTGTTAATCCATTCCTTGTAAATGTTGGTTTCTTCGTGAATAAAATTCTATTACGCTGTTTTCGATTTTGAATGATCCAGCTGCAAAATTTTATACGACTAGCGAAATCTGTAGATAAGAGGGCTGAACAGGCTGGATCTGAAATGGATATACCCCATGACGTTTTAATGTTCTCCAAACTCGCATTCGTGGTACATTAACTTGTATAGATACACAACAAACAGAGGTGCTGGGATTACTATCAACTTCTCGCAGTATGTTATCCTGTTTGTCTAGTACCTGCTGTATTGGACGCTCAGTCGACGATTTCGGGAAAGTCCCGTGTTCACGGTGGTTCTGCCCTCGTTGGGAAACTCTTGGAAATCTCAACCCATTTTCTCGAGCAACGGCTACTGAGTTTCCATCACAAAAACCGTACATATAATGGATATCGGCGTACTCTCGCGTTGTAAAAGTAAACATTATCGACACTGTTAATAAGAGCAAGCAGAGAAATCAACTTTAAAGCGCTTTACTGTTTGACATACAAGTAAATAATATCATTTCCATAGTAACGTAGACAGTTTGTATCAAATACCACTTAATATCATTTATTGTATCGGCTGCTTCAGTATTTAACTACAACAGGCCATAACTTCTTTAATAGTCGATTTAGAGAAAATAACCACTCTTTAGTTTCGACTTCATTGCACCTCTCCCACACGTAAGTGAAGTAGTGACCTCACGTCATGGGACACCCTGTATGTTCCTTTAACATTTATTCATTTAAAACTTACACTTAAAATTTTACTTAAAAAATTGAATGTGTGATTACTGTTTCAGATAAATTCAACCTGTTTGTTATGTATAAACAACCACATTTTATTCGTCAACACATTTATTAAATTGCAAATAAGACCAAAAGGTCTACTAGTGATTGGCTGGCGGTAGGTCGATTTTTAAAGATCGATAATAAAGATATGTATGTTTATAGGAATCTTTTGGTATCAAAATATTTGGAAAACATAAATAAGTATATCAATAACTATATTGCTATCTTGAACGGAAACACAACCACAATACGTAATAATCAACTAAAGCAACTTTAATTAAAAACCCACATCTTCAATGAATGAACAAATTCTACTTATAAATTCATCAGTATTCTTCTTTTTCTTCTTGTTATCAGCGTCTCCGTTAGGGTTGCTGATGAGTATGATTATTTTAACTTTCTGTATTACTGATTTAAATAGTTTCACACTCACATTCTTGTAGATTCCAACAATACGTTTCCTTTGAATGTTCACCTGAATTATGAGTTGAAAAATTTGTACTTTATATATGGCCCATAAATTGAAGTTTTCTGTATAGTTAAGATGATTTCAACCTGTTTAACATGCATCGATACAGCCACATTTCGAAGGCTTCGATTCTCTTCATTGTTTCCTTGATTAACGCCCAACTCTCTGCACCACACAGCAGTACTGGAAAAACATAGCAGCGGACCATTTTTATTCTTTAGAATAGGCTTACATCTGAAGATGTTAATAATTTCTTCAGTTTTATGAAAATTGATCTAGCTTATTCAGTGCGGATAAGTATATCTTGTCGATGAGTCCAGCCAAGGTATGTATACCGCAAGACTTTGCCGACCAGATCGTCAGCAATATTCAACTATATAGCAGCATCATTTGTTTTTGTAATCATCATTAATTTGGTCTTACACTTCTTCTTCATTGATTTTTACCTTGTTTATTAATCGTTCCAGATATCTAGCTCCTATTACCATTAATAGCAGTTTTGATATACAAGATCAAGCCCAAGGCCGAAATCACTGTCAAGTTTGTTGTTTCCACAACTACATCTATTTATTTTCGTATTTTTTTGGCAATGAAGTGTTATCATGCCGACATAAACAAAAAATCGTTATTTTAATTTGTCGTTTTATCGCATTTAAATTACTGTGATGTAGTCTACAACTATGTTTAGATGCAGGGAATAAAAAAATAACCTATACAAAACGCATGTTTAAAGTTAATATAGGGTATGCCGCGCTCGTGCATACGGGAAATTAGTTGGTGAGCTAGACATAATGATATATTCAGTTGCTATTGAAACATATTTCAAAACAAGGAAAACAATGAAAAATCTTTTATCTCAGTTTCAATGGAGTAAATGATAATGAGTTAGATAGATTTAGAAAAATATTTTTGGACCTAGGACAATCTTTATGGATAATAAATAGAAAAAAAGGTAAATACCGAATTATTAATATTATTAATGAGTGAGATGCAGTTTTATTATAAATAATGATTAGCAGATAGTAATTAAACACAATAAGACTAGTTTCCAGAAACAATAAATGCTATAATTACCAAAAAGACTGCCAATGAGAAGTTTAAATATGTTAATTTAATTACCAATTCGCTAAATGTAATCAATATAAATTGTTTGTAACAAGTTATACGAATATTCAAGAATTTGTTATACGTAAGTTTAAATTGCGAAAAACATTCACTAAATAGTTTCAAATTTTGATGGGCAGAAACCATACAACTGTCATTTTCTATATGCTTTTAGAATTCAAAAATCATAATTTTACAAGCGTGCATGTTATTATTTTACCACAGAAACAATTGCAACTATTAACAATTTTACAAGAGGAAACAAGTTAAGAAATCATTAATATCTGTAGATTAGTACAAGCGAAATAAAATGCTGACAGAACTGACGATTTCAACTCCATAAACCTCATATAATCTTCATGTAAGTCTTGTTTACTGTTTCATATTTTGTTGATCAAGCTATAGCCACTGTATTGGAACTATATTAGAGAGTAAGTCGTAGAAGAACCATAAGTATCTTAAATTATGTAAGTTTTAGCTTAACTAAGATATATTCTTGTTGAATGCCACGGAAATGCTGCTGTAGCCCGCAATTTCTATATCAGGCGCCATCCAACTAGAAGTCCACCGCCTAAAAATATTTGTACGTAGAATTTCTTAGGAAGTGTATGGAGTGAAAGGAAGCAATTTTGAACATTTATTGAATGAAATGAAACTTTAATATTTATTTTGGGTTGTTTTTCACTTGTTAGTTTTTACTATAGCACAGTTACATCATTATTTTTTATTATTATTATTATCCGTAGCAGCAACAGTAACAGTAGAATGTATATACCGTAAATAGACGCTATGTTTTTACACTCTTAAAATTGAGAACAAAATTGGGAATAAAATAAAACAATCAGTGAACATTACCATATCAGGAGCAAAGGACCAACGCTTCTACTGCCTCTTCGCCAAATAGTCAAATAGATATGGAAAGTTTTATTGTCCGGAATCAACAGGAGCCTCACAAATATTATAAACATTTTCTTGTATTGCGCGAGTATTTCGTACATATTACGTCGTACAACACAACCAGATATAGTACAGTATGTTCATTAAAAAAAACTCGCAGCGGGCCATGGTAAATTTACGTATAGTGTCTTCTTACAGCATGCTCTTTATAGGAAGCGAAATAACGAAATTTACTAATTTTTAAATCAGTACGTAAAACACGATTTACTTGGTAATAAAACAAATTTCCGCCTGTATACACATTTTAGTTGATTTTCTGAACAATTTCAACTTTATAATTAAATAATAATTACATCTTCACGTTTCATTTCCGAAACAGGTCGATTCCGAATCGCTTACCGTTAAAATGTATTCCTGTGTATACGTCAAAGTGTATCACATATCCCACATAACCTCGAAATGTGATTGTTGTTGTTGTTGTCATTTATAAGTGACATTATGACTGTCAGTTGGCTAAGCCATACCTTGATAAAAATTTCAAAGCCTACTAGAGTTTTTGTTTAATGAACTGTATGTATTTAGTATGATGTACTATACTATATATGTACCGGCGATAAAATCCGTTTTATTACTGCTACAAGTCGCATGCATGTAAATATCAGACGATCTTGTATATGAAGAACTTGATTAATAAAAACAGTCGTATTATATTTGTACTTTGTTCTTTGTAAGTAATCTTTTACGTTGCGTGGTAAAAACTATAATCTACAAGATTTTTAATTACTTGCCAACAATTTAGTATAACTTGTAACAAAAGTGCAAGTGCAATCACATATGTAAGTTTTAATACTACAATAAAAGCTCACTTCCCTGTTAGGTACTTAATTTTGTTTATGTAGGTAGTTAAACTTTTTATTACATTACTGAAATCATTTATGCCAAGATTAATTAGAATCATATTTAATCAAAGCGCGCGCCTTCATTGTCCAATGCGTGAGTGGTGTTAATGTGCTGGAATTAATTCTACAGATAATTATAATGCTGTTATATTTTTATACCCTGTTTGTTACTGTAATCGTATTATTAAGTTACATTTTTGTTCAGCATATTCCATAAAAACTCTCACGGTAACTACTTTTCATGACAACTGTTGCGTAAATCTCTGGTGTTCCATTGCAATTGAAATTTACTGCCTACCATAGGCACCCACAGTAAGGGGCGGGTGGGGGGTCTTTCTGTCAAGTAATGTCTCTATGCAGTGTTTTGAATAAAAGTATTTATGTGATTGTGTACTGTAATTCAATATTTTGTTGAAAAAGATATTCATATCAATACGAAAAATACGTTATAATACTCTGCTGTCGTATTTTGGACTGTGTAATAAGTAAACGCCTAAATTTAAACATGGTCCTTGAAACAAGAATGAATATCCTCGCAATTCACGTACAAAATGTGTAAGACCACTAGAAAATTGAAAACGATAAACGATTTTGGAATATTGCAAAATAAATTATTCTGAAATCGTTTAGGGGGTAGAACATGCATGTGATATCACAGTTTAAAAGTTACATATTAAAACTGTACTTGCAAGATGGGTGCCGCGTCTACTAACAGCTGATACGAGAGCAGCCTTTTAAGTTTTTACAAGCGAGCACTAGGTGGCGCTATTGAGTTGTGTCATTACTATTTTCGTAAAATTTGACATTTGTTATAGTGAAAACAGTGGCAGTTTAGAAATTAAGTAGTTTGTTTACAGTGAGCGTTTAAAAAAAGCAATTTTGTGAAAAACTGGAAATTTCACGTGAAGGTTTTCGTTGGATGATTTTTTACGGTTTTAGTAAAGGCCTAACTCAACAACAATGCATGGAATCGCTGCGTTCAACTATTGTTAATAAAGCGCCATCAGAAAAGACTGCTTACAATTGGTTTGCAGAATTTCGTCGTGGTCGTGCGTCCGTCAGTGATGAATTTCGTGAAGGTCGACCAAAATCGGTTGTTATTCCAAAAAATATCGATGCTGTGCCCAGTATGATTGAAGAAAATCTGCATGTGACTTGCAGTGAGATAGAGGCATCCTTAGGCTTATCGAAGACTGTAGTACATTCGATTTTGTATGAACATTTAGCTGTGTGAAAAAGATCTGTTCCCGATGGATTCCACATAATTTGAACGAAGCTCAAATATGCTCGTGTTAATTGGTGTAAGGAAATGCTCAAAAAATTCGACCGAGGAACAGGTGACAAAACTTGGATATAATCGCACGAACCGGAAACTAAGCAACAATCCACTGTTTGGGTGTTCCAAGATGAACCGAATCCCACAAAAGTTGTTCGTTCACGAAGCACTTCCAAGAAAATGATCGCTTGTTTCTTCGGTTGTACTGGACATAGCGCAACCATTCCTTTAGAGGATCGAAGAACAGTTAACGCTGAATGGTATAGGATAAAAACATCGAATTAATGTCTTACTGCCCGTATTCACCTGATTTATC